>JAGKTI010007556.1:3474-36465 GCA_018397915.1 Birgus latro
ACACACACACACACACACACACACACACACACACACACACACACACACACACACTAGTGCACACGCGGGGGGGTGAATACATAATCTCTGTCCGGCATCGTTAACCGACATACAAACTGCATTTTCACACAAGCAAATACATCAAGACGTTGATATTAGCAAGTGCTCTGTATTGTCATACTCCGCACCTGTTGTTCTGCACGCAGCTTTTGGTATTAACAATATTCCTTCATAATATATTGCCAGACGTGAAAAGGGGGAAAAGAAGATGGGCTATTGAATCTGAAAGAGTTGGGACAAGACTTCGGTACCCCGGAATCTTAGAACAACACGTGAAAAAAAGTTAAATACGGTTCCTGAGCTGTTTTGCTGCTTACATTACTCTAAGAGAGTGGGTGCAGTGGGGCAGAGCCCTTTACCTAACATGGGGAGCATTGGGAGGGAGGATAAAAACAGGATTTTGTGTTGGGAGCAGGTTAGGTTATGATTGTGCATGTTTGGTTTAATAAGGTTATATTCGTGTCATTATGATAAACAGGGTATGCCTAGATGTCAGCACGTTTTCTCTGTTTTGAAGGATTTCCACTTCATATACAATTCATTATTGAGTTGTGGAGATCCCTGTCTCTCAGACGTTACTACCGTTCCTTTGAAATAAAGAAGAAACTCGTCTATATCACACCTACACATCACGTGAAATTATACCTTATACTAACTTGATTGTTCTTTGAAATTCTATGGATGAGATAGATATAGTAGATAGATAAATAGATACATAGATAAATATTTAGATACACTAAATAAATAGTAAGCAGATTGTAAAGAAGCACTGTATGTTTGATATGTCATATTTTAATTACAGTATTCCTAAAGGACATACAGTAAGACCTCACTATAACGGACTAATTGGGGCTCAGGCCAGTCCGAAATATGCGATTTTCCGATAAAAGCGACATCCGGACTTACCCCTGCTAATCCGGACTTTTTCCAAGATATCAGACATTAGTCCGGATTGCATCAGTGGTTTTCATCACCATAGCAGTATTGTACTGTGTTATACCTTCACTACATTAATCAAATGGTATAATAATACTCTACTGTGCACTGAAAAACATGTCTTTTACTTGTCTTATTGTGGTGAACATAGCTGAAGTTGTCAGGCAGTCCGGACTGCTTTCTGGCTATATCGGACTTTTTCCGATATACAGTATAGGAGTTTAGTCCGGTAGTTCCTCAAGTCCGATAAAAGCGAATTCCGGTCTACTGAAGTCCGTTATATTGAGGTTTTACTGTAATTAGAAATAGAGGTGCCTTCCACCACTCATTGTGAACACTTAGGTCAGTTCAGACAGTCACAAACGAAATGTCAAGGATGTAATGAGTCAAAGCCTCCTGACTTCAATGACGGAAACAGTCACAGTCGGTGTTGGTCACAAACCGCAGTATATGGCTGACTTGTAGTCTTTCTCTAATACTCTGTTTGTGCAGAGTGTGCATGTGAGTGGGTTGGCATCTGGACATCACCTTACGTTAACGATCCTAAGATCCTACTCCCTCCCTCCCTTCCAATACCTCAGTTAATTTGTTCACCATGCGTATGGACAGTTTTTTTCATTATTTAATTACCATCTTTACACCCACAATACTGAATTGCACTGTTCACACCCACATCATTGTAATATTGTGTTCTCTATTGTATAACTAACTGCTGCTGGAAATATGGGTGTCAAATGTCGTCTGCTGAGTAATGCCTAATAGTGATAAACTTGCTAAGAAAGGTTAAAGAGTGACTGAGTAGCTTACTGATGATTCTTCAGTATTTTGTTACACTGGACAGCATAGATGATAGTGAATGAGATAACAGTATCACCTCATCAGATGCGATATTATCGCTTTAATAAACAATAATTATTAAACACGCAAATAACACTGCCTACGTCCTCTCCTCCACATGCAGACCCTCTCCATGTTGACTTGCTACATGTCACCAGGCAAATGATACATCTGATAATGAATAACTTAACATTAAGACTTCATCTAAAACAATATTACCACTGTATAACGAATAATCATTGAAAAAAAACATCGTCATGCAACACAATATCCAGCAAGCAAACCAAAATATATCTCTGGTGCTTCGGTTCACGAGCCTGTGAAGCTTATGTGGTTCATGACTTGGCAAATGTGGTGACAGCACTTTTGTTGGTGAGTGTACATCTTTGATTCATACACTCATATGCATGCCTGTGTACCTGCATGCACAGAGAGAGAGAGAGAGAATTATTATTTCAAGTGGTACACAAGAGAAGAAAATGAGTGACAGTGACCCCCCACACCTTGATCAGACCCCATTGTTCTGAGTCAGTATCTGTCAGATCTTTACATCAGCTCTGTTCATGTTTTGTACATGTTTTTTGTACATATTAGTTGAGTGTGTCCATGTTAGGTTCATTTGTCCAGAAACTATTCAAAGAGTACTTCCTGTAGGTATTTTTGTTCCAGTTGTCATCTTGGAAGTGTATGGCTGTCTAAGCACATATTTTCCTCAGATTCTGGTGCAGTTTTTGTGAGACTGAAAAGAGTACAGTAAGGTCAGGATATAATGTGTTTTTTTAATACATACTATTTATTTTTCATTTCAGAAGGGCCAAAATTTTTTAAATATTTTCTGATACATCTGCAAAATTGGCAGGGGGGGTTTTCAAGAATTCTCCCCCAGTATCCCTGCTTGTCGTAAGAGGCAACTAAAAGGATTGGTGGTGGGTTAGTGCCCCACCCTGTAAAACAACTAACTATAAATACAAACAAGAAGCCTTCGACCAGGACTGACCAAAAGTTAACGACAAAGGACCGGACAAAGGACTTGTTACGGATTGCAACTTGGAATGTATGGGGTGTAAATGATGAGGTGAAAGAAAGAGAGATTGTACAGGTGCTTGAGGGTGTGAAAGTGGATATATGTGGACTAACTGAAACTAAATGGCGAGGTGAGAGTGAGAGAGAATGGGAGTATGGATGGGGTATATGCATGGGAGTAGGTGAGAATGAGAGGGCAAAAGAAAGAGTGTGTATTGCTGTGAGTAACAGATGAAGGAGAATATAAGAGAGTATGGATCAGTTGGCTCAAGGATTGTGTGGGTAAGAGTGAAAGTTGGACTACAAATGTGGGCAATTGTGTGCATGTATACGCCAACACAAGATCGTGTAAGTTGAGTGAGAGAAAAGTTCTGGACAAATGTGGAAGAGTGCTTGGAGAAGTTTGATTGGAATGAGAGAGTGTTTCTGATTGGAGATATGAATGGAAAAGTAGGGAATATGAAGGTGGATAGAGTGGTTGGTGAGTGGGGTGTGCCTGCAGAGATGGATGAGAATGGCTGTGCTTTAGTGGACATTTCTGCCGGGAGGGGGTTGGTGATAGTTAATACCCTCTTCAGGCACAAAATAATCCATAGGTATACATGGCGAGTGTTGAGAAGGATGGATGGTGAACTGAATGAACGGAAGGCAATGATTGACTGTGTGTGTGGATGAAAGGATGAGAAGATGTTCAATGGATGTCAATGGATGCAAGAGTATATAAAGGTTGGGGGAATGGACTTTCTCACAACCACTTGGTGGCGATCAGAATCAGGGTCCAGACAAAATGGAGGAAGAGAAGAAGGGAAGGACAGGAGGAAGTAGTTCTTACAAGGAGGGTAGAAAAGTTACAAGAGGATGGAACAAAGGCTGAGTATAAAAGGGAAATGGAGGAGCGATTGGGTAAATATAGATTGGAGCAGATGGGAGACGTGGAAGATGTGTGCAAGATATTCACAGAAGAAATCTATGCTGCATGTGAGGTGGTGTGTGGGGTGAAGAGAAGATGAAAGGAGGTTCAGGGAACAGCTGGTGGACTGAAGAGGTGAGACAGGCTGTGGCACAAAAGAAGAAAGCATATAATGAGTGGATGAGGAACAGGGGCGTCGAAGAAGTTGAGAGATGGAAGAAAGAGTTATATGTAGAGAGGTGAAAAAATTAGTAAGAGAGAGTAAGAAGACAGTGGATGAGGAATTTGGAAGGAATTTGAGTGTAAAGTGGAGGGAATGTAAGAAAATGTTCTGGAAGGAGGTAAAGAGAGCTACACAGGGTGCCAACAAAGATAGTTGGGGTGTGAAAGATAAAAATGGTAGATTACTAGTGGAGAAGGGGGAAAAAGTGGACAGATGGAGAGAGCACTTTAATGACTTGTTGAACATAGAGAATGAAAGTAATGCAAGTATAAGTGGCTAGGGAATGGCTGGGAGAAGGAGGGTTGTGAGAAGAGAGGAAGAAATCAGTAGGATGGGAGTGGTGGAAGCAATGAAGAAAGTTAAAATGGGGAAAGCCCCAGGAATTGATGGAATGTGTGGCAAAATGCTGAAGCATGGGGGAGAGATAGTAATAGAATGGATGTGGAAGATGTGCAGATTGGCCTAGGAGGAAGGTAGAGTCCCAGAGGATTGGAAGTCAGGTATATTTATTCCCCTGTGCAAAGGAAAAGGGGAAAAAGAAATGTGTGGTAATCATAGGGGCATTTGCCTTCTTAGTGTAGTAGGAAAAGTATATGGTAGGATACTTATTGACAAAGTTAGGGAAATAACAGAGGAATTAGTTGGAGAAGAATGAGGAGATTTTAGGAAGGGAAGAGGCTGTGTAGACCAGATATTCTTTCTTAAATCTTTAGTGGAAAAGTTTCTAGAGAAGGGAAAGAAGTTGTATGCAGCCTTCATGGATTTCGAGAAAGCATATGACGGGGTGGATAGACAAGGATTGTGGAAGTTTTAAGAACATATGGAGTGGATGGGAAGTTGTTGAAGGCCATGAAGATTAAGTATGAGGGTGCTAAGGCTGCAGTGCATGTGGATAGCAAACTGAGTGAATTTTTCCATTTGAAGGTTGGAATGAAACAGGATGGGATGTGTCATGTCTCCATGGTTGTTCAATCTGTATATGGATGAAGTTATAAAAAAGATACAAGGTCGGGTAGTGGATGTTGGAGCGACCTTAGTGAGAGAGGGCAGTGCTTGGAAACTCCCCATACTATCATTTGCAGATGATACTGTGTTGTTGAGTGAAGATGAAGGGGAGCCGCAAGGCTTGGTAGATGAATTTGGGAGAGTGTGTAAGAAACGGAATCTAAAGGTAAATCTAAGTAAAAGTAAAGTGATGGTCTTTGAGAAAGGTGAAGTCAGTGAATGTACAGTGAGATTGGATGGGGAGGATATGGAGAATGTGGGTGCATTTAAGTACTTGGGTAGTGTGATGAGTAAGGATGGAAGTCTGGAGGGTGAAGTGCTAGAAAGGGTGCAGCAGGGAAGGAAGGTTGCTGGTTCCTTGAAGGCAGTGATAAGAAACAGGGTAGTGAGCATGGAAGTGAAAAAGTTGCTACATGAGAGTATTGTGATACAATCTCTAACACATGGAAGTGAAGCTTGGACCCTGTTGGAAGGACAGAAGTCAAGAGTGAGAGCAGTGGAAATGAATTATTTGAGAGGAGCATGTGGAGTCACATTGAGAGACAGACTAACAAATGAGGAAGTGAAGGTGCGTTGTTGTGTGGATGTGGATGTGATAGGAAGCATTATTAGAAACACGTTAAGGTGGTTTAGGCACGTGGAGAGGATGGAGAGTGAAAGACTGATGAGGAGAGTGTATGTGAGTGAGGTGGAGGGGAGGAGAGGGAGGGGGAGGCTTGAGAATGAGACGGAGGGTTGGAGTGGAGAGGTATATGAGAGAGGGGGGTGTGAGCTGGGAGCGGGGCAGTGAAATGGTGGGGGACAGAGCGACGTGGAGGCGATTTGTTTGTGGCCTCCCCGTGTGGGATTGAGGCGTCTAGCAATAGATAGATAGTTAGTTTACTGCCATGGCAGTCATGCTATTTACTCACTAGAGATGAGTAAATACAGTATTGTGTTCACTTGTTTACCAATTCTCTCTCTCTCTCTCTCTCTCTCTCTCTCTCTCTCTCTCTCTCTCTCTCTCTCTCTCTCTCTCTCTCTCTCTCTCTCTCTCTCTCGATGTCTAAGCATCCAAGTAGTGCATCTTCTTTGGGAAAAGAGAAAGAGAGAGAGACAGTCAGACAGAAAAACATTTGGCATATTTCAAGGAGCTTTGGGACCACTTCTTACCTATCTTTAAACTGACTCAGAGACTAGAAAAATGTTCAGAAATGCATTTTCAAGTATGAAGGGGATCTGTCAATAAGTGAAGAAAATACTATTTATGTAAGGGATATAAAGATCAGGCCTCCTGCACTGCATTATGGTGGTGTCACAGTTTTATACAGGTGAAACCAGTGGGTGAGGATTTGGTTGGGATGGATTAGGGTTAGCTTGGGTTGAAATTGGATAACTTAGGTATTGTAAGTAAATGTATACAAGGGGAAGGGTGATGCCCTGGAAAGACAAAAAGTTTTTAGACCAGCTAATGAAGGTAATTGAGAGAGTTCTGGAATGTATGATTGAGTAATAGTGAATATTGATAAGATGCAGTTTTGGTTTATGCCAGGTAAAGGGACCACTGATGTCATATTCACTGTTCGACAGCTTGAGGAAAAATATATAGGAAAGAAAAGGGAACTGTACTTTGTTTCTGTTGAATTGGAGAGGGCCTTCGACAGAGTCCCTAGAGAGGTGATGAAATGGGTAATAAGAATGCTTGAGAACAAGGAGTGGCTGGTTAGGGTGGTTATGGCTACGTATGTGGGTGCTCGCACCCAGGTAAGGGTGAATGGAGATTGATAAGTTTTCTGTGAATATTAGTGTGCACCAGGGGTCAGTTTTGAGCACCTTGTCGTATACCATGGTACTTGAAGCAAGCCCTCTTACTTGACTTCAGAAATGGACTCCTGTGGGAGATGTTGTATGCTGATGATTTGGTGTTGAATGCAGAGAATGAAAGGGAGGCAGAGGAGAGATGGTATGGGGCACAAGGGCTTAAGAGTAAATGCAAATAAAACAAAAAGAGATGGTATCTAGAGCAGGTGGTTGTACTGTCAAAGAAGAGGGAGAGTGGCCATATGAGATTTGCCACAATAGTGTGGGAAGTAATTCCATCTTGTGCAGTGTCTGTGATAAGTGGGTGCATAAGAGATGTAGTGGTATCAGAGGTAAACTGTGAAATAATGCTGATTTCATGTGTGCCGTGTGTCGGGAAGAGCAGATGGGGTTTGTCAGGCATGAAAGAATTAAACTTGCTGGTGAGTCTCTTGAGTGTGTAGTGGTTTTGTTATTTGGGAGACATGTTATGTGATGGAGTTGGGGCTGGAGCTAGTCTGTGGTTAGAGTGTGGACTGGGAAGAAGTTCAGGGGGCTGTTGCCTCTCGAGACATTGAGAGGGCTCTCCCTCCTTGCTAAGGGATCTTTGTATGCAGCATATGTTAGGAGTGTAATGCTGTACAGTAGTGAGACCTGGGCAGTAAAGGAGGAGGAGGATATTCGCATGCTCAATGTTCAGAAATGACAGTGATTAGGTGGATGTGCAGTGTGTCCGTGAGTACGAGGCCTGGGGGGCAAGGTTTATGGTGGAGGAGTGAAGGGGTAGGATGGGACTGGAGTATATTGGTGTGATGAGGAGAGGTAGATTGAGATTGGGCATGTGCATAGGATAGGGGATTATAATTGGGTGCAGAAAGTGAGAAGTGTTGAATGTTAGGGGTAGAGTTGCGAGAGGTAGACTGAAAAAGACCTGGGACGAGGTCTTTGACTATGACCTTGAGGATAAGGAACTGAAAAGGAAAGCTGCCAGAGATCGAGCAGCATGGAGAGCCGCCATTAGGTGACCAAGGCCGATGCATGCAAGCATGTTAAAGCCCTAAAAAAATGAATGAACAAAGAGTAAATTAGGATAGGTCAAGTTAAAGTAATCTGAGTTAGATTTGGATGAATCAGCACTCATGAAGGTAAATTAATGCCACAGTGGCATTCTAAGATGGTGTCCGTCAGTCTTCAGCTCGATGGCATCTGTTGATCCTCAGAGCTTTTGTAATGGTAAACAAAGGTCACTTCATCAGCTGTTTTCTCGTGTGTTCTCACCGCTTTAGCCTTTTTTTTTTTTTTTAAATTGGTCCTTTGGTTTATTAACCAAAAATGTTCAGATGACTTCATTAGCTTTTATTGGCCCCACACACATATTTGGGAGTCAGCTGTAGCACCAGCCAATTTGGGTGGTACTTCCAAGGAGGATGGGAATGCTGATGATAGGGAGAGCTGGAGCCCCTGTTTCATCAGTCATCAGTTTATCCTGACCATTCCTCTTTGCTGACCCTTTCAGTGTGACACTAACATGGAAAGTAGGCCAGCATACTCTCCCACACACTTTTCTTTGTCTTATGCGATACTCTTCCTGCGCTTACATCCCCATTACGTAATGGGGTTGACGCCAGCAAGGGCACTTGGCCAGAAAACTTTGCCTCCACTATCTAGTGGTGGATCTAAGGGGAGGCATGACACAGGCTCCACCAGGATAGCTTGGGGTACTGTGGTGGGAGGGGCTCAGTGAATCTGTGCCTGAGGGTACAGGGCTTTGCGATTTCCAGGCTGCCACTTCTGCGCAATAGAGAAGAGTCTGAACCCGGGAATAGCACCCCAGAAGGCTTCCCTATCAGTGGGTGCGTAATGGTGGTGCAGTTGCAGTGCCAAGGCTTGCTTGGAGGGTGTCCCTGTAGCTGTCCTGGCAGAGTTCCCAGAGGCCTCTGTCACAGTCACTGGCCATGGCTGGTGGGCTATGGATCCCAGGTCCCACACCTGAACTTGGGACTGTGCAGGTGGATGGGACCTGTGGTCTGTCTCTCTCTCTATTTAAAATTTTACCAACATGAGGAAAAGTGAGAAAAAGCAGAGCAATCCTGTGAACACTAAATCACCCAAGGGGATCAGAGTGGCATCTTGGAATGTGAGTAGTTTGAAGGGTGGAGTGAGGAAAGTGGTTGAGGCCATGAGTAGGAGGTGAGTGGATGTTGGCTGGGGAGGATCAGCCAAAATAATTGCTGGGAGGGATTGTACATATAAGCTATATTTTGGCAGGGAAGTGCAGATGGATATGGTGGTGTGGGTGTGCTGGTTAAGGAAAAATGTGTGGAATATGTCATGAATGTATTGAAGGTGAATGAAAGGATTAATAGTGAAAATTTTTGTTTGGGTGGCTCATGGTTTCATTTATATCAGCTTATGCACACAGGATGGTTTTGGTGATGTAGAAAAAGATGATTACAGGATGACATGATACTTGTAGTAAGTAGTATGGGGGATGATGAGGTTGTAGCTTTGGGAGGGAACTTAAATGGTCATGTGGGTGAAGCAGCTCAAGGATATGAAGGGGTACATGGGGGATGCATATATGGTACAAGGAATGTGGAAGAGGAAACGATACTCTGATTTGAGGAGGCAGTGAACATGATTGTGTGCAACACACATTTCAGGAAAAGAGAGAGTTGGCAGATTACATGTGAGTCTGGGGGAAACATTAGCCATACTGGCTACTTCCTGGTCAGGAGGGCTGATAGGAGGTTGGTGAGGGATGTTAAATTTATAGGGAGCAAAGAGTGTGTGCAGCAGTACAAATTACTTATATGTGACATAGTGCCTAAGGAGCAGATGGTGAAGAAGAGGGCCTTTGCCTAGGAGGAAAATGAGGAGAAAGGTGAAAAGATTAGTAAGAGACAGTAAGAAGAGAGTGGATGAGGAATTTGGAAGGAATTTGAGTGCAAAGTAGAAAATGTACCAGAAAGAGGTAAAGAGAGTTTGACAGGGTGCCAACAAAGTTAGTGGGGGTGTGAAAGATAAAAAAGGTAGATTACTAGTGGAGAAAGGAGAAAAAGTGAACAGATGGAGAGAACACTTTAACGAATTGTTGAACATAGAGAATGAAAGTAATGCAAGTATAAGTGGTTTGGGAATGGTTGGGAGAAGGAGGGTTATGAGAAGAGAGGAAGAAATCAGTAGGATGGAAGTGGTGGAAGCAATGAAGAAAGTTAAAACGGGGAGAGCCCCAGGAATTGATGGAGTGTGTGGTGAAATGCTGAAGCATGGGGGAGAGATAGTAATAGAATGGATGTGGAAGGTGTGCAGATTGGCCTGGGAGGAAGGTAGAGTCCCGGAGGATTGGAAGTCTGGTATAATTATTCCTCTGTACAAAGGAAAAGGGGAAAAAGAAGTGTGTGGTAATCATAGGGGTATTTGTCTTCTTAGTGTAGTAGGAAAAGTATGTGGTAGGATACTTATTGACAGAGTTAGGGAAATAACAGAGGAATTAGTTGGAGAAGAACAGGGAGGTTTTAGGAAGGGAAGAAGCTGTGTAGATCAGATATTCATTCTTCGATCTTTAGTGGAAAAGTTTCTGGAGAAGGGAAAGAAGCTGTATGCAGCCTTCATGGATTTGGAGAAAGCATATGACAGGGTGGATAGACAAGGATTGTGGAAAGTATTAAGAATATATGGAGTAGATGGGAAGTTGCTGAAGGCAGTGAAGAGTATGTATAAGGGTGCTAAGGCTGCAGTGCGTGTGGATGGCAAACTGAGTGAATCTTTCCATTTGAAGGTTGGATTGAAACAAGGATGTGTCATGTCACCATGGTTGTTCAATCTGTACATGGATGGGGTTATAAAAGAGATACAAGGTCGGGCAGTGGATGCTGGAGCAGCCCTAGTGAGAGAGGGCAATGTTTGGAAACTCCCTGTACTGTAGTTTGCAGATGATACTGTGTTGTTGAGTGAAGATGAAGGGGAGCTGCAAGGCTTGGTAGATGAGTTTGGGAGAGTGTGTAAGAAACGGAATCTAAAGGTGAATCTAGGGAAGAGTAAAGTGATGGTCTTCGAGAGAAGTGAAGCCAGTGAATGTACAGTGAGATTGGATGGGGAGGATATGGAGAATGTGAGTGCATTTAAGTACTTGGGTAGTGTGATGAGTAAGGATGGAAGTCTGGAGGGTGAAGTGCTTGAAAGGGTGCAGCAGGGAAGGAAGGTTGCTGGTTCGTTGAAAGCAGTGATAAGAAACAGGGAGGTGAGCATGGAAGTGAAAAAGTTGTTACATGACAGTATTGTGATACCAACTCTAACATATGGAAGTGAAGCTTGGACCCTGTTGGAAGGACAGAAGTCAAGAGTGAGAGCAATGGAAATGAGTTAATTGAGAGGAGCATGTGGAGTCACATGGAGAGACAGACTAATAAATGAGGAAGTGAAGGAGTGTTGTGGTGTGGATGTGGACGTGATAGGAAGCGTTAGGAGAGTGAACGACTGACAAGGAGAGTGTATGTGAGTGAGGTGGGGGGGGGAGGGAGGGCGAGGCCGAGGATGAGATGGAGAGATGGAGTGGAGAGGTACATGAGAGAGGGGGGTGTGAGTTGGGAATGGGGTAGTGAAATGGCAGGGGACAGAGCGACATGGAGGCGATTTGTTTGTGTCCACCCCGTGCGGGATTGAGGCGTCTGGCAATAGATAGATAGAAAAACTACGCTGTAAGGGATGCCTTCTGTAGTGAGATGAATAGAGTGGTGGCTGAACAGGCTTCTGTAGTGAGATGAATAGAGTGGTGGCTGAACAGGGAGCTGTTGACAGGTGTTAATGAACTGTACAGAGCTCTCAAGAACAATCTGCTGAGAGTTAGAGATTCAGTGTGTGGATGGACAAGCCCCCCCCCTCCCCAAGACATAAGGTAACATGGTGGTGGGAGGAGAGTGCAGAAGCTGCAGTTAAGAAGAAAAGAAGGCCCTCCCAGGAAAGGAAAAGGGATGATAACAAAGAGGATTACATGGCAGCCAAGTGTAAGGCAAGATAAGAGGTATACAGGGCAAAATTTGAGCCTCACAGACTTTTACTGGATAACCTAAATAACATTGAATGGAGGAATGTTATCTAAGGTGGCAAATCAGAAGAAGAGGAAGAGCAGGGGTATCATAGGTGAGCAGTGTGTGATGAATGGTGATGGAAAGGTAATGGTAAACAGCGAGGATATTAAAGATGCTGGGAGAGTGAGCATTATAACTGCTTACCGAATGAGTTTGACTGGAACAGGGAAGGTTTGTTATGAGTGGATCCAGTGTTTGGCCCTTGGCCTTTGACTTGGCTACTACTGTGAGCAGGGCAATAGACAGGATGCAGTTGGGGAAGGCAACAGCTGTGTCTGGGTTGACTGCTGAAATGCTGAAGGTGCCATGAGATGTAGGAGTGGGGTTAGTTACTGATTTAATAAAAGATTATACTCTATATGAGTGTGTTGTTCTAGATGACTGGCTAAATAGTGTGATTGTAAATGCATACAAGTGGAAGGGAGATGGCCTGAAAAGAGGAAATTATAGAGGGATAATACTTTTGGGCCAGATAATGAAGGTAATGGCGAGAGTTCTAGAAGGTATGATTAGAGAAAGAGCGAATATTGATGAGATGCAGCTTGGGTTTATGCCATGTAAAGGGACCACTGCTGCCATATTCATTGTTCGACAGCTTCAGGAAAAATATATAGGAAAAAAAGGAACTGTACTGTACATTGTCTCTCTTGGTTTGGAGAACATCTTTAACAGAGTCACTAGGGAGTTGGTGCAGTGGGCAATGAGAAAGCTTGGGACCAAGGAGTGGCTGGTTATAGTGGTTATGGCTATGTATGTGGTGTTCACACCTAGGTGAGAGTGAATGGAGATTTGAATGGCAAGTTTTCCATGTATGCTGGCATGCATCAGTCTTGATCCCTTATTGTTTATCATGGTTCTTTAAGCTTTCTCACATGACTTCAGATATGGACCCCCATAGGAAATGTTGTATGCTGATGATTTGTTGTTGATTGCAGAGAATGAAAAGGAGATGGAGGAAAGATTTAGGAAGTGGAGAGATGGTATGTGGCTCAATGGCTTGGGAGTAGATGCAGATAAAATAAAAGTGATGGTATTTAGGGCTGGTGGCAGTACTATCAAAGATTAGGGAGAATGGCCATGTGGGGTTTGCCACAAGGGCATGGGAAGTAATTCCATATCTTGTGCAGTATTTGTGATAAGTGGGTGCATAAGAGATGTTGTGGTATTAGATGTAGATTGTGAGATAATGCTGAGTTTGTGTGTGTGGTGTGTCAGGGAGAGTATGTTGAGATCATCAGGCCTGAAAGAAGATCTTGCTGGTGAGTCTCCTGAGTGTGTGGAAGAGTTTGTTACTTGGGAGACATGTTATGTTCTGGAGGTGGGCCTGAAGCTAGTTCTGTGGCTAGAGTGAGAGGTGGTTCAGAGCACTGTTGCCACTCTTGACATTGAGAGGGTTTTCCCTTTGTGCTATGGGATTTTTTGTATGTGGCATGTTAGGAGTGTAATTTTGTTTGGTAGTAAGACCTGGACAGTAAAGAAAGAGGATATTCATTGGCTCAAATGTGCAGAAATGACAATGATTAGGTGGATGTGTAGTGCATCCTTGAATGTGAGGCCTGGGGGGGGCTAGGTTTAGGATGGAAAAGTTGGTAGAAAGGATGAGACTGGAGTGTATTGGTGCTGTGATGAGGAGGGGTAGATTGAGATGGTTTGGGGATGTGGAGAGGATGGGGGATAACAATAGGCAGCAGAAAGTGAGAAATGTGGATGTTAAGGGTAGGGTTGCAAGAGTCTATCTATCTATCTATTGCCAGACGCCTTGATCCCGATCGGGGTGGCCACAAACGAATCGCCTCCATGTCACTCTGTCCCCTGCCATTTCACTACCACGCTCCCAACTCACACCCCCCTTTCTCATACACCTCTCCACTCCATCCCTTCATCTCATCCTCGGCCTCCCCCTCCCTCTCGCCCCCTCCACCTCACTCACATACACTCTCCTCGTTAGTCTTTCACTCTCCATCCTCTCCACATGCCCAAACCTCCTTAACGTGTTTCTCCTAACGCTTCCCATCACGTCCTCAACCACACCACAACGCTCCTTCACTTCCTCATTTGTTAGTCTGTCTCTCCATGTGACTCCACATGCTCCTCTCAAATAACTCATTTCCACTGCTCTCACTCTTGACTTCTGTCCTTCCAACAGGGTCCAAGCTTCACTTCCATATGTCAGAGTTGGTATCACAATACTGTCATGTAACAACTTTTTCACTTCCATGCTCACCTCCCTGTTTGTTATCACTGCTTTCAACGAACCAGCAACCTTCCTTCCCTGCTGCACCCTTTCGAGCACTTCACCCTCCAGACTTCCATCCTTACTCATCACACTGCCCAAGTACTTAAATTCACTCACATTCTCCATATCCTTCCCATCCAATCTCACTGTACATTAACTGGCTTCACTTCTCTGAAAAAGACCTGGGATGAGGTCATGGAGTGTGACCTCAGGGATAAGGGACTGAGTAGGGAGGCCACCAGAGATCAAGCAGCATGAAGAGCCACCATTAGATGACCAAGGCCAATGCATGCAGTCACATTGGAGCGTTTATAAACAAATCAAAATGAAACAACCTAACCCTGACTTCTCTGACCACACACACAACCTAGCCTTTCTTTCTCTGATCTCACCCAGAACATAACCCTACTTACTCTGGGCTCAGAAAGAACCTACCCTACTTTGGCCAGCCTCACATAGAGCCTAACCTTACTTTCTCCATTGAATTAAATATAATTATATAACAGACATTCTTGGAACCTTTCTCGCATTATATCCCAACCTTACAGAACATTTTTAGCACCAAACACATATGCATGCTTAAACTTAATTGCAAGTTACAGCTATTCCTGGAATTAGACAGACATGGTCTATCTGTGATTGTTTAGTTATTTCCAGTTACTTTCTTGATACAGTGATCATTCCTTTCATTGCAGGTTTGACAAAAGCATAAAATTCTGTCGGAGATTATATCCTCATCTTCACCATACTCCAACACTCTTTCTTGCCAAGATGAAAAAACTGAGATGTGGCCGAGTAACTGGAGCCAAAGTTGTCCAGCCACTGTAATTAGTAAGTGTTAAAATACTTAATGGGTTTACACCAGAATGGACTTGATTATTGATCTGTTACATGACTCAGAATCAAAAGTACAGAATCTCTGGATGAAGAGGATTTAATTTTTTATAGAACCTCAGGGCTTTTTCTTTTTTTGTAACTGTTTTACAACCTTGGTGATCCCTCATGAATGTCTTACTTTCTGAATCATATGTCTTTGTTGTTAAGTTTTATCTCAGTTTTGAAAGGAGGAGGAATTCAAGTTGTTCTCTAAAGTTTTGGGCAATGAGGAGTTGAAACTGGAGACAAATCAATAACTATAGAAAGCAGCAGCAGCAGCAGCAGCTGCCAAAAAGACAGAAACAGCAGAAAAAGCATTGACAGATAAAGGCACAACAGAAATGGAGCAGTGACAGTAGAGAAGAAAACTGAATAGAGACAGCAGAAAAGAAACAGTACCAGAAAAAGAAAAGAAGCAGTGGCAGAAAAAGAAAAGAAATAATAGCATCAGAGGAAATGGTCTAGTGGTAGTAGAAAATGGACACAAAGAAAGGAAGAGGAGCAGTAGCAGTAAAGAACAAGAGCAGTAGCAACTGAAAATTAACAGAAGTAGAAGTATCTGTAATTGAGTAGCAGGTGTTGTTGTTGCTCAGCTGTGGTCTGTCTTATTGTGCAGACCCATCAACTGTAGGTAAGCATCCACTCCTTTGAGGTTGTCAGTGTGGCATGTGCTGTGCAATACTCAAGTATGTGTGTTATGCTCTGTGGGCCTGTTCTACATGCTGGGCAAGTGTCATCTGTGATTTCACCCAACCCATGTCTAAGCTGGTAGCTGTAGAGGGCTGGGTAATGTCCTCTAAGACTAGCCAAGTGAACTCAATCATCTCTGTAGATGGATACCTCTGTTGGGTGAATGTCAGGAAGGGGACTTCTAGTTTGGTGTTATGGTCAAAGTGTTGTATTTCCCTGCACGTGAAGGAAGTACACAGGTGTGTCTTCACTGCTAGAGTTGGAATATCTGGAGGTGGAATATTGTTATTGAAGGTTTGATAATGTTTGTATGGTAATTGTAATGCAGGTATGTGCCTGTATGTGTTGTGTATCTGTTTCATGTAATGACAGGGATGTTGTGTATTGGTACAGGCTGCTTCATAGAATTATTTACCCCTCATATCAAGGTAGCCTTTTAAAGGGAGGACTCTAGTTTCAGCATATAACTGGGCAGTGGGAGTGGTTTTGATGTAGCCAGTGGTGATGTGTAGGACATTGTTCTGTATGATTTGCAAGGTGTTGCAGTGGGTACTAGATAGAATATTCTGGTTAACTTTCAATAATAACTTTAACAAGTCTTCATCCATTCCCCCATTAAAATCTTTAGATGGCAACATTACAAATGACCCATGTGGGAAAACAAATATCTTTTACAGTACATTTGCCAGAAACTCTACCATAGAGGAAGTCAGCCAGAACGTCCCAGTACTAGAACTTGACTCTCCCGAAATTGTTCCACTTAAAATACAGAAAAGATACGTAAAATCCATCTTAGACAATTTACCAATCAACATAGATCCAGGCCCAGAGGGAATTCCTCCAAGTATTTTGAAAAGTGTTCCCCAGAACTTGCCTCTGTTCAAGCCAAATTATTCAGACTATGCATACGTACTTCCTCATTCCCTAATTCATGGAAAGAAGCCAATATCCACCCAGTTTCAAAGAAAGGAAGTTCCTCTGACCCCTCTGATTACAGACCAATAGCTGTCACATCTTCTTTTGGTAAAGTATTTGAAATTTTGATTAATAAGCATATAGTTACACATCTTAAATCCAACAGCTTAACACTTTCCCGTCAGGGGGTGCGCGTAAATTTTGGCTGTGGCAGGTAACTCTTGCTCAAGAGCTTTCAGAACAGTTGTGTAGAGATACTGTATTTTACTATTAATGCTTGTAGGGAAGTTACTGTTCATCATAGAATGGCCAATTTGGTCTCATTTTGAAGATGAAGAGTTTTGCTCTATTATACATTGTTCAGAAAGGCAATATATACAAAGTATAATGCTAAAAAGCAAGTAGAAGTTAGCTGACATGCTAAAGTTTTACATATTCCTTTAAAAGAATATTTTTCCAACAATGCATTATTTACTGCATTTTCTTTAGTAATAACACCGTCAATATACAAGAGAAAAAGCAACATAAATGTTTCTGTTTTGGCGTGCTCATGTGAACTTTGGATGTAGTAATGTTTTACCTTCACATGAACTTTGGTTGCTTCATTACTTAGAATAAATATCCTTTCCAATAATGCATTATATAGACTGTGGTGCTGGAGGAGGATGCAGTGTTTACTACTTCCGGGAACCACCCCACGCCTACAGGGTGTGGCCGTAGGTGGTGGCGTCCAATACTTCTTTTTGGTATGATATCATTGAAAACAATCATTCTGTATGCAAAGAGGCACTTTGCAGACGTTATACTGATAGCTGGTTTCATGACGAAGGCCACGTCTGTAACACACCCTGCATCGTTTGAGTTTTTTGTGGCCCGTGCATTTCTCGCTGGAGTGTATCTTACATCTTGCACTTAACCTCTCAGGAGGATCAACGATCCTGGGCCTTTTCGCAGAAGGTGGATGTGCATGTTGAGGCTCTGGGTCCTCCTCCTTCTCAGAAGACAGAGTATCAGGAGTAGCAGCAGAAGTACTGGGGCTGCCAGCAGGAGCAGCAGGGATGTTAGCAGCAGCATGAGGATAGTCAAACCTTTCCTTGAGAGGTAGAGGTGGAGCATGAGGAATGTCATTTCCTTCTGATGGCAACTTATCAGGATTAAAGTCGATGAGGGCATCGTAGGCTATTTCATGAAACTGCAGAAGTGTCAGCTGCTTCCCACTTGGACAGTACTTATTGTAGAGGACATGGGCATTATGCAACATCATATGAATGAAGTACAGCATCACCTTCTTCGTCCACTTCATTGTCTTGCGCGTGAAGCTATAATATTTTATCATTTGATCAAATCGATCAACTCCATGCATATATTTCACATACTGACGTATTGCAATAGGTCGTTGCAAGGTGGTGACCTGCAACTGTGACCTGCCATCCTTCCTAATCCTCTGTGATGTACATACTCCTCTGTTTCTGCTCCCACAAGGTTGGTGATGAGTGATATTAGCCTTGTGTCGAATGATGAAGGTATTGTTTTTTCTGCGATAATGCAAAATACCCTGCTTGACACTTAAGTAAAAGTATTGTTACACTGACAAAATATTGCTCAAAGTACAAGTGGAAGTACCCAAAGTTAAATGTACTCAAGTAAAAGTAAAAAAGTACCTTGTTCATGAAGTACTCAAATAGTGAAAGTAAAAAGTAACTATTAAATTGTCTATTGTCTCAGAGATTATATACAAATTATCTATTTAGATAGAGATCTATCTATCTATCTATCATCCAACCCTGTGTCGCCCCATGAGGAGCGTAGGAACCTGGGGCTGGGCAAGTTGGTCCTGACATTTAAGATGGGAGTGACCAGCCTCACTCATCCCTGAGTGGCATTATGTGAACAGTAAACCCCAGCCACCCCTTGGATATATAAACCTTCACCAGCTCAGTCCGAATGGAGCACTGTAATTACCCACTAAACCACCAGGTGCCAAAAATTGGTTATATGGTTACCACCCAGCATAGTAAATGGTTTCCTGGTGTACAGGAAACCATTTGGCTTGTCACTCAGTGTAGAGTCACCCACAGGCAGAAGGAAGAGGAAAGAAAGACAAGAGGGAGTGTAAAGTCACCAATAGGCAGAAGGACGAGGAAAGAATGAAGGAAGGAAAGAAAGATAGAGGAGGATGGAAGAAAAGAAGGATGGGGGAGCGGAAAGGGCAGACATCCGACAGCAGCACTACATTTTTTTTTTTTTTTTTACGTAGTAAAAGTAGAGATACAGCCTTAATTTTTGGCAGCAAGATGGCTGATGACCGATAGCATCAGAGGAAATTTTTTTTCAGAAAATCATCGTTTTTAAAAAAATTTTCACCGATGGCATCAGAGGAAATTTTTTCAGAAAATCATCATTTTTTCCATTTTTTCACGAGAAGCCCCACTTAACTCACCGAGTCCCACCAACGTATGATGCATGTCACTACTTTTTTCCGTGGACAGACCCACCAACGTGCATCGTACATCAGTCAGTTGCAAGGCCCGTTGTTTGTACATTTTTCAAGATTCATGTGTGATTTTTGGTAGGCATATGTGGGAGACCTTCCTCTACCTGCTTTCAAGTGGGGATACTGCCTGGTCCCACCTGACACTCCCCTCCCCCCCTCACCCCCACACTTGGCAGTTCACCTGTAAGCAGTAACCTGGCCAGTAAAGATATGTTGCCCCACGGTCTCTCCAGTGACGAAATTCACAGTGAAAGTGATTCCTGAGGTGGAGGACAAAGAAGCTAGAGGGAGAAACAAACAGAAGTGATGAGGTGGTAATGTCGTAAAGGAAGGTGCCACATGCTGGGGTTTTGGGTGAGTGAAAAATTCTTTCATTGCCTATATTATTGTGTGAAAACCAATATAGACTTGTACTACACATAAACTCGTACCAAATAAATAAATAAATACGTAATTTAAAGTGGCTTGAATTAGTTAACCCTTCCATAGTTCATTTTCTTTAGCCAGGTACCCTGAGAAAGAAGGAAAACATAAGGCTGACTGACACCTGTAGCAACATTTATAAGCTCAGGAGGGCGATTTCTCTATGAATTTTCGATGTTTCTCACCAAAAGCAGAGGTTTGAGCAAAAAAAAAAAAAAAAATGAAAATCGGTCAGGTTCTGAGGGTGTGTTGGGTAAAAAATTGGTTGGGACTGGACGGGTTAACTTTATGCAATATCCGTATGAACTGAAATCGGTTTGAACTGTGACTCGTAGACTACCTCAGTTTCCAATAATAATTTGCTAGCATCGTTAAAGTCGCAAGGTCTGGGCCTATCAAGTAAATGTTAACTTTTTGTCAAACTTGAAAACTGATTTCACAATATATGATAACCTTCCAACATACCTCCTTTCCACAATATATCAGCAACTTAATAAAACAACTGTGTAAGCAGACTTACAATGAGGTCTTACTGTATTAATTATTGTACCTATAATCACTATATAGAGGCTACATCTACAGTGAAGAATTGCTATATGCAGTCACCTCTGTGATTTTGGATGCACACAGCAAACATTGCAGCTTCACAGATTTTCCCACAGTCTTCTTGTATTTAAACAAAGATTCCAAGTATGGCCAAGGGTGGGAATCACCACTGTCTATTAATGGTTGAGGAAGTCATAGTGTGATGGTGGCTACAGCAACAACGTAAACAACTGAAGGTGGGGCTGCGGGAGGGACGAAAGAGTGGCTGTATCGCTTGAGCAACATGAAAGGACACATATGATTGGCCCAGACATGAATACACAGTTGTGATTGGTCAGCTTCCGTCTTTGCATTGTTCTACGTCCTGTAATAGGCTGAAAATCGATTCCTGAGTTTGAGATGTAACAAGTAATGACTTCTGCGTTTTGTTATTGTAGTGAAGTAAAAGTAATAGAAAACAATACTTAAGTAAAAGTGAAAATATTGAAAATGTTAAGTACTTTTTAAAAAGTATATACCAAAAAAAGTTACTTAAGTACAGTACTCAAGTATTTGTGCTTCTTTGCAACACTGGATAATGCAAAGTGTTGCAAGGTACCTTCTTCTTTGACAAGGCTTCAGCACCCTTGGAGCCCTTCGAGCTAGTCGCAGGGTGCCACTGGCATTAATTCCTGGCAGCCTTACTGCACAGCTACAACCTCTAGACAGCAGCATCAACAAGTCATTTAAAATTAACATGTGGGAGGCATGGAATAGATGGATGTCAACAGAGGGGAATTATGAAGTGACGCCAACTGGAAGGGTGAAGCTTCCATCGGTATCTCAAGTGTATGAATGGGTGCTGAAGTGGTGGCAGTGTAATAATGGTTTTTTGTGTACTACGTTATAAATTAATAATTCCTCCGCTTAAGCCACCTATGTAGGGGCGCAACTTTGACTGAATGAATTTATTTGTTGTTTACTGTTTACTGCCAGAGAAGATATCCTAGAGTTATTAAAGAAGGCCTCATTAATTAATTACCTCTAGGAAGAAATAACTACAGGTAGTAGTAGAATTAATTTGGTATGCTGCCACCACCCAGCGATTGCCAGGAAAAAAAAAAATAAAAGATATTAGTCCCGTACAATGAAAGAGGGGACAATGAGGCCTAGGACAGTAAACAGGGTAGCGTGAGAAAAATATATGAGAGCATGGATTTTATAGATAGTAACATGCCTTGCGGGCCAATCAACCTCATAATCAACTTCCCAGAGGATTTATACCAAACACATACGAAAGTATAATTAACTATATTACTAACCTTAATATACATAAAATGAAATAACCTACGAACAAGAAATAGTTTCTAGAACATAATAATACTTCAGTCTCTGATACCACCAGTTTATCTGAGAGAATTAATACTCTCTTCTCCACAGATTATAAATCAACGGACTCACATATCACGGTACCAAGTAATTATATGAGAGAATATCACCACAGAAGTACCTTGGGCTTTACACTCAACAAGATGTTGATTATACTGCTCACAAAAGAATTACTCGCCCAATACATACATACATTAAGAATACACTCAACTCGACCTCTTAACTTGACACGAGGTTCACAAGTGAAATAGAAAATTACAACTCAGGAGAGACTTACATAACCCATGGTCTCAAAAGGACTCGTAGTATTTCCCAGGTTTACAACTTGTTACACAGTTTACTCTATATTTAATATAATCACCCCAATTTTCCATGGGTTTTCACAATATGACATATCTATGTAAATTAACAGATGCCCAAGAATATTTTTATATATATGACACAGCACTAGCAATACCCCGCATGATAGAGAAATACAACACTCCATATCTCACCAGAATATTACACTTTATGAATTAAGGCTTTACTAAGTGGACCATACGACATCATATTCAACAACTATGTATAAGAAATTAACTAAGTGGAATTGTGTAAGGGCATTGGCAATTAGGACTGCGAGACTTTTCGCAGACGAACAGCCAGACTCCGAGACTCCACACCAAATGTGGAACGTCCGTCTACTATGAAATCACAGCTCGAAGTCATATAAAAGTATTGGAAAATATTATCAGACAGTTTACTTTATATATAATTAGAATGAAAACTAATTATTGTGACGTATGGGGGGAAATACAGTGAATTTCCTCTAGACCGTACCTGTGGAACGTCCGTCTACTATGAAATCACAGCTCGAAGTGACGGCTTGCGGCAAGGACGCTCCGGGAATCCCGTGATGTTCTTACAAACGGTTCTGGCTTCGACTTATTACTCCACAGTCAACTTATTATACAATCATCAAGGAACTTACAACAAGGAATTTTCACTCTCCTCTACTTAGACAAAATTACTTATGATGATTTAAATTTTGTGGCAGTAACATAGGTCTAACAGTTTAAACAATGCCTAAACTCACGCATACAGTTAATTATTCTTTGTGTCGCATTGGTTCTGGCCTACGTGATCTGGCGACAGTGAAAAATTTTGCGGCTAACTATGACCATAATCAATAATCAGACTTTACCTAAGCTCTTAGACATTATTATTTAGTACAACAAGATGACAAACACAGACTCAGCTACAAAATTCTGAATTCCAAGTGTAAATACAACTCATCGCAAATTTTAATCTCGAACCAACTCTCTTCGCCTCTTTATCAAAAACAGACATGAATTTGCACGTCCAACCCGCTCCACACGGTCTGACATGTTAACAATATTACTCTCCTACTACACTTTAACTAAGACCAAGCCCAAGAAAAGAATTACAAGGTCCACTTCCCATACATTGCATCATCTAAACAGGGTCCAGAACTACACTTACACCATACATAAACTAATGTAATTACACTTATATCACTTACACTATACTTACACTAACTTATATTACACTTATATTACTTATATTATACTTATGTTACATACAAAATTACAGCACTACAGCAGGACATTAAAACAAGTTATTTTCAAATCTTTCAAAAAAATGTGGTATAAACAATGCAATAGATGGTACTGAGGATCATTTACTGAATGAGAGTGACAGTGAAACAGACAGTGATGATGTTGGTGGTGATGGCACTTCCAGTGATGCTTCAGGACATGGGGATGTATCTAGTAGTGATGAATTCACAGGATTTGAAGATGAATGAAATTATTTTCACCATATCAGTAATATGCAGTTTTAGGTGATCAATGATGACAGATGCAACCATGGTAATTTTAGGATCAGTAGTGCTGTACACCTTTACTCTTTCACTGACCTTGGTATTTTTTGGATGAAAAAATTGCTTGAGATGTTTATTACCCGTAAGTGATGATATTTATTTGTGTTAGTACTGATACTGTACAATCAAATATATTTTGAAATTTTTGACAGATAATAAGGTGACTGGGTACTCCAAAACTGGCTGATGTAAATAAGTTAGAGACGAGCAAATGTTGCGTGTGGTGTGTACATGTATGCATGTATCTTAGCAACTGGGTGGCAGCAGTATTACTAAGGCATAACAATGGATGTTTTCACCATACTCGATATGTTTTGAAATGAATGTCTGTTTTTAGTAAAGTCTGATCAGTTAAGTACATATGCACTTTTAATTGTTGATGCTGTGAGGCAAACAGCTAACAGTGAGGGAGTGATACCGAAAGAAGAGGGTACTGGGAGGTAACAGTGTTATTAAGATGTAACAGTGGATGTTTTCACCATACTCAGCATGTTTTGAGATGAATGTCTGTTTTTAGTAAATTCTTATCAGGTAAGTACATATCGTTATACACTTTTAATTGTTGATGCTGTGAGGCAAACATAGCTGACAGTGAGGGAGTGATACTGAGAGAAGAGGGTAGAGCCAGCTGTCTACCCTGTTCCCAAACAGCCTAGCTGTATTGAACTTCAGTTGTAAAATTAAGATTTTTGGTTAGTGTGTATTTACAAGTGCTACATTTTTATGTTACTGTATTTGTGGAGATATTTAGAGATTAATGACAGTGCATAATTAGTGATGGTAGTAGTCTCATGTGACATGAGTCGAGATAATGTGGGGAAGATCCTGTAACACCAGAGGTGTGGAGTATGATGGGGTACTTTCAGGGATAAATGAACTGTTGTCAACATTCATTGTACTTGAAATTGTATCATAGTGTTGTCTGTGATTTTCATCAGTATACAAGCAATTGATTTGGAGATAAAGTTTATTTCTACTTTTAATGGCCCTTATATTTTCAGAAATAAATGAAAGAACAGATTTTATCGAGTTCATTTGTGGTTTTAAATTCATAGGATTTTTAAAATAGCATTTATCTTTATATAATATTTCGTTTCCATTTTTGAAGGCTCCAACATGCTTGCATGTGTCAGCCTTGGTCACATATTAGCAGCTTTCCATGCTGTGCGATCTATGGCAGCCTCCCTGTTCAGTCCCTTAACCCTGAGGTCACCCTTAATGACCTCGTCCCACGTCTTTCTCGGTGTACCCCCCCCCCCCAATATTAACACTTCTCACCTTCTGCACCCAGTTATCATCCCCCATCCTCTCCACATGCCCAAACCATCTCAGTCTACCTCTCCTTGTCACAACACCAATACACTCCAGTCCATTGTAAACCCAGCCCCCCCAGGTCTTTCCCGCAGGGGCGCTCTGCACATCCACATAATTATTGTCATTTCTGTATGTTTGAGCCTGCGAATATCCTCTTCCTTTACTGCCCAGGTCTCACTACCATACAGCATCACACTCCTAACACATGCTGTATACAAAGATCCCTTAGTACGTAGGGAGAGTCCTCTCAGTGTCAGGAGAGGCAACAGCTCCCCGAACTTCTTCCAACCACTTCTCACCCTACCTGCTGCCACAGAGCCAACACCAACCCCACCTCCAGCACAGAACATGTTTCCCAAATAACAAAACTCTTCCACACACTCAAGAGACTCACCCGGAAGTTCAATCCTTTCACACTTGACAATCTCCACTTGCACTACCCAACACGCCGCACAGATAAAATCAGCATCATCTCTCAGTCTACCTCTGATGCCACTACATCCTTTGTGCACCCATTTATCACAGACACTGCACACGATGGAATTACTTCCCACACGCTTGTGGCAAATTGCACATGGCCACTCTCCCTCTTCTTTGACTGTACTGCCACCAACCCTAGATATCATCACTTTTGTTTTATCTGCATTTACCCCAAAGCCCTTGTGCCTCATACCATCTGTCCACTTCCTAAGTCTTTCCTCCCTTTCATTCTCTGCAATCAACACCAAATCATCAGCATACAACATCTTCCAAGGGAGTCCATTTCTGAAGTCATGTGAGGGGGCTTCAAGTACTATGATAAACAACAGGGGACTCAAAACTGACCCCTGATGCACACCGACATTCACGGAAAACTCATCACTCAAATCTCCATTCACTCTTACTTGGGTGCGAGCACCCACATAAATGGCCATAACCACCCTAACCAGCCACTCCTCCAACCCAAGCTTTCTCATTACCCACTTCACTAACTCTCTAGGGACTCTATCAAAGGCCTTTTCCAAATCAATAAAAACAAAGTACAGTTCTCTTTTCTTTCCAATATATTTTTCCTGAAGCTGTCAAACAATGAATATGGCATCAGTGGTCCCCCCGCCTGACATAAACCCAAACTGCATCTCATCAATATTCACTCTGTCTCTAATCATACCTTCTAGAACTCTCTCCATTACCTTCATTATCTGATCTAAAAGCTTAATATCTCTATAATTTCCTCTTTCTAGGGAATCACCCTTCCTGTTATGCTACGTATTTGTGGGTCAGTTTCTTGTCCTTCAAATACGCAGGCTTCAGCGGGTTCCTATTCTACACTGTGTCGGCAATTCTAAGGAAAGGACTGGACACAAAAACAAGGCAGTGACTGTTACACAAACATGTATTACAAATATCTTCCCAGAAATAATAATACATCAATAAATACACTAGATGCTGGGTTGGCCGGGGATGGGTTAACACAAGGTTTTACTTGACTGGAAATCTGTCACTATACCGGCTTAGGGAAAGTATGGTAATATTTACCCAGCACTTATGGCACATAAAATACACTTATGATTCAGGACACAGGAATGAATTTACTACAATTTCCCAATCTCGTATAGCACTGGACGGCACTGATACACAAATTACGTTAGCACCTGTGTCAGTAGACACTTACCTGGCCGGAAGTCTATCTCGAATGGAATCTACCATGCAGTGATCACTGAAGGGGGGCCTACTGTATTCTAGCGGGACATTTGGAGATGGCTAGACATACGATAACTGGGGCGGGTGGAGGTTTAATACACAAGGGGGAGGCACGATTGGAATAATATCCTTTCCTTCTGTTAGTCACTGTGGTGTATCACTTGTGTGCCTGTGCACTAGGGAGGGAGAGTTTTAATAAACAAGGGAATTTCACAATAGACAATATTATTGTTCTGTTAGTCACTGTGGTGTTCCGTTTACTGGGAGATGCACGGGACTTCACTCAGGATATAAATTAGGCCAAAGTTACTCCTGTATTGGGCTCGTCCAATCTTACACTCGGGGCTCCTGGTCACTTCATCACTAGAATATACTATAAGGAATCACTCGCATGGTATAAACTAATGTCCACATATATCTGGGTCTAGAAGGCACACACACAGTAAAGTCCACTCTTTTCACTAACACTGGTGGGCCGCAGGTTGATTCCTCCATCCGGAGGAAAGACAGAGTGACGCTCCCTGGGCGGGGCCCCACACGTAATCGTGGGGCTAAGGGCTTGGCCCGAAGAGAGCCAGGAGACGGGCCTGATGTCGAGTCCGGGAGAGACTCGAGAGGTCCCGCCCACAGCTAAGTCGCACCCTGGTGTTCAAGGCAACTCCCGGGGTGACTGAGGACCCAGGGTACTGGAACCTGGGATGGCTGGGCTGCAGCAACGGCTGGAGGGTGGCATCGCCGTCAGGGTCGTCACACAGGAACTTCGGGCCGGGGGAGTAGTGGACAGGCCCCAATTTCGGCTGCTGGGTCTGCTGGGGCTCCGCTACGGCTGCTGTTCACACTGGTGGAGTTGCAGGGAACCAAGGCCTCAGGTGAGGCCTTGGGACGGCTCGGAAGAAGGGTCCTCTCTGGCTGCAGGATCTCCTGTGGGAGAGAAGCGGACTGTGGCCTGCTCTACCTCTGGCCTGATGTGACTAGTGGCCGACGTCATAGTGGCACAGGGGACTACAGCTTCAGTGCGGCTAATGGCCTGCGCTACCTCTGGCTTGACATGACTAGTGGCCGACGTCATAGTGATGCAGGGGGTGTAGCTCTGGTGCGGCTAATGGCCCATACCATGGAGCTAAGAGGACTAGTAGTAGAGGGACGGACTATGGCTGATCCTGCCTCTTACCCAGCATGGCTCGTGGCCAGTACTGCGGTGCAACTCTGGGGGGAACAACTACAGGAGTCAGATGACTTATGGCCAGTCCTATCCTGCAGCAGGGATGCAACTGGGGAACAGACTATGGCTGGTTCTGCCCCGTACACGGTATGACTGTGGCCAATTCCGCTGTGTTGCGTGGAGTTGCAAACTACACCCCTTACCTGGCGAGTGGAATTTCGGCCGGAGACTAGGTGCCAGCGACTGCTACCTTTCCGGGGCATCGGCTGGGAGTAATAAGGGCACCAGGGAGGGATACAGGTACGCCATTCCTGCTCCGAGCCGATCTGTGTCAGCAGCGGACCCCTGGTGGTACTGGGGGGGTTGGTGTTGTCTGCATCAGCCGTCGCGTCATCTGTGGCCTTTACCCCTTACTCCTGTATTTCACCACCCTCCTCTGTAACAAAGTCACAACCCCGTGACTGGAGGTGGTATAGGTTGGTGCTGGCCGTTTGGTGCATCGGTTTGAGGTGGTACAGGAAGGTAATCCAGTGGACGGTTGGTATATTGGCCTGCAGGTGGTGGGAGTTGGCGACACAAAGAGTGGAAGGGTGGTTTGCTTGCTGGAGGAGTCATAGTAAGTGGTGTGTGCTCCGGACGCGATGGTATCGTCCGAAGGTGGGGATCCAAGTGATTCTCGTGATGCGCATGGTGGTGGTGGTGATTTGGAGGTAGTCCGGCCAGTTTATATTGCCGGTGGAGTGTGGGGGTGGTGTTCCCTTGGGAGTGTGGCGGGGTGGGTTTTTCCATGCGAGATGAGTAGGGAGGATTATTGGGGTGGTGTTGGGGGGTGGGGTGGGCAGCTGGCTGCTAGAGGGCAAAGGGGTGGGCGTAGGTGTGGAGGTGTAGCGGGGTGGTAGGCGTGAGATACGACCAGAACGGGTAGTGGTGGTGGTTAGCCGGGGAGTGTGCGGCGATGGGGAGCGGGGGCAGGCGAAGAGTGAGGTGGTGTGGTGTGGTTGGTTGTCGTGGTTGGTGAGGCAGGGGCTAGGCTGGTTGGTGTGGAATTTCCTACAGGTGAGGGCTGACCACATGGTGTGGGCGGCGTGGCGGTCGCGGGGGAACGTGGTGGTGGGGTGAGTGTAGTGCGTGGGAGTGATGCACGAGTTCTGGGCAGCGAGGAGGTGGTGGAGACCAGCGGGGATGGGGATGGGGAGGAGTAGTAGAGAAAAGGCTCCTTGTGGGGAGTTGGAGGTGTTGGTTTGGCTCAGGTAGTCGGGGAGGGGACGGCAGGGGTGGGGGAGTCCTGGGCGGGGCGGACGTGGCGATCCCTGTAAGTGCGGGAGGTTCCGTTGCAGTCGACAACGACTTGGAAGGGGTTGGGGACAGTGATGGTATAGGGTCCCATGAAGCGAGGGGCAATTTTACTGGGGGTGGGGAGGTGCGCAATGAAAACCTCGTCGCCTGGTTTGTAAGGGTTGGCAGGGGAGGAATTGGTTTGGGTGTCTTGGTGAGCGCGCACATGTTGCAGCTGGCGCTTCAGATGCTGCAGGGAGTCGGTGGTTGGGGAGTGCATGGAGGGTTGAAGGTGCTGTTGGAGAGGGAGGTGAAGGGGTGCCTTTCCAAAAACCAGCTCGTGGGGGGTGATGCCGTCATCACGGGGGCACGCGTTAATTCTCCACTGGACGATTTTGACGTGCACAGGCCACTCTTGATCTTGGTTATTTTGGATGCGGGTCCTGATCTGGTTTAGCAGGGTCCGATGGCTTCTTTCGCATACCCCATTTCCTTGGGGCCAGTAGGGGGAAGAGTGGGAAATGGAGAATCTGAATAGGGTGGATAGTTCCTTCCAGATTTGCACTGTGAACTCTGGGGCATTATCAGAGTGAATGGCCTGGGGAATGGCAAAGAAGGGGAATGGTGCATGAGGGGACCGGCTATGGTGATGGCGGTGTGATCCTTAGCTGGACAAGCGATCAGAAACTTGGAGTAGACATCGACAAATGTAATGATGTATTTGTAGCCGGATCTAGGTGGCAGAGGTCCGACAACGTCGACAGACAATAACTGCCAAGGATTGTGGGCAGAGATCTTGCCGTTAGGACCTGCAGAACGGGTGATGTCCTTTTCTAGGCAGCATGCTCGACACTCCTGAGTGACACGCTGGGTGAGAGTAGTGGGGTTGGGGGCCCAGTAGAGGTCATTGAAGACCTGGGTTAATTTTTTTTTTTACCCAGGTGGATCCCATTGTCTGAGTGGAGGTGGGTGAGGATGCCTATGGCGGAGTCCGGATCCAGGACGATGTGGCCCGATGGTGTAAAGAGTTGGTCCCCTTGCAGGTGGAGTTTTGAAAATAGGTGTTGGGGAATTTAGGGGGGCCAGTCTTGATTCTGCCAGTGCCGGATCAGCTCGGACTGAGGGAGTGGGGATTGTACCAGTAAACGGAAGAGGGCATCGGCGTTGGTATGCAATTTCCCGGGCTGGTAGGGCTACTGAAGAGATTGGTGGTCTGTGATCATGGTGACTCTGGTGCCAGATAGGGAGGCCCTGAAGTAGTCAAGGGCCCAGACACTCGTGCTTAGTAGTGGCGAAATTTCGTTTGGCCGGGTTTAGGGTGCAGCTGGCACAAGCGATGATGTGCTCGCGCCCTTTCTGGACCTGCCTCAAGACGGCGCCTATGGCTACCAGCGAGACGTCGGTGTATAATCTGAAGGGGAGGTCGTAGTTCGGGAAAGCGACGATGGAGGCGGAAACAAGTTTTTCCTTTAAGGTGTCAAACGCTGCTATTCGGTCGTCCCTCCAGACGAATGGTTCGCCTTTCTTAGTGAGGTCGTGGAGTGGTTTTGCAAGGTTGGCGAACCCTTTGATGAACTGCCGGTAATATGACACGAGCCCCAGGAAGGCGCGGACTTGGTAGACGTCCTGTGGAAGGGGCTGGTCGGTGATGGCTCTCAGCTTGTCAGAGTCTGGGAAGATGCCTTTTCCAGACACAATGTGTCCTAGGAAGGCAACAGAGCGGGTGGCTAGGACACACTTAATGGGCTTGAGTTTCAACCTGGCCTGGCATATTCGTTGGTACACCTGTCAGAGGAAGTGCAGGTGATCAGCTAACGTTTTGCTGAAGACAATAACATAGTCGAGGTATGCCAGGCAGACTTCCCAGGTTAGGCCACTGAGGACGGACTCCATGAGGCGGGAGAAGGTGGCCGGGGCATTGCATAGCCCGAAAGGAAGAACATTAAACTGATAATGTTTCCCATTACTTTTGGAAAAGGCTGTTTTCCCTTGATCTCAGGGGTGGACAGGAACCTGCCAGTATCCTGACTGGAGGTCCAGCGTGGAGAACCACGTGGAGAGGGGTAGGGAGTTTAGGGAGTTGTCTATGCGGGGTAGAGGAGTGGCATCCTCGGTGGTTACATCGTTCAGGTGGCGGTAATCAGTGCATAATCACAGAGTGCCATCTTTTTTCCGAACCAGGACAATGGGGGAAGACCAGGGGGCTGGTAGAGAGTGTGATGATGCCGGCGTCCAGCATTTTACAGACTTGCCTGTCCTATTTGGCCCGTTGGTGTGGGTTCTTCCGGCAGGAGGGTTGCCGAATAGGGGGCCCGGTGGTGCGAATTTCATGGGCCAAGTATGTTGTATGTCCCAAGTCAGTGGGCCCGGTAGAAAAAAGGTCTTGATATTCAAGTAGTAGATGGTGCAGCATCTCAGCTTGATGGGGGGACAGGTGGTCGGGTAAAGAAGGGAGGGGAGAGGAGTTTGAATTTAGGGGCGGGGCATTGCAAGGCTCAGGTGCCTCTAGGTTGCCGATCAGGAGTCCTCTTGGCAGAGTGAGGGGTGTAGCTGCCAGGTTTGCCACTTTGATGGCGTTGAGGTGGGGCAGAAGGATAGTCGGCGACATCAGGCAGGCAGAGAGGGGCCCAGTGGGGACGCTTGGGGAAAAGAGGGAATGGGTCCCTGTGGGCTTATTGATCCGTAGCCAAACTTCATGGTGGGGGGGAATGGTGAGAGTGGACGCGACGGTCGCAGGGAAAGTGGGACAAGGGGGGCTGGGGCAGGAGAAGGGGGAGGGGAATGGAGGTCAAATAAAAGGGGGGGGAGTGTCGTTTTGACATGTGCACGTGCAGATGGCTGGGGGCGGTTGGAAATGAAGTTGCCTCCCGTAGCAGTCTTTGTGGGTGTGGTGTTTTTGGAGCAGGTCCAATCCCAAATAGCCATCATAGGTACAGCAGGAAGAGTCAAAAACAGTGAAGGGATGGTACGTGGAGGCTGGTTGGTGGGTCTTGGTTCGTAAAGCCCGAGTTTCCCCACTAATAGGCAAGGGGCCTTCCCCCACATCTATGAGGCGGGCTGAATTGGGGAAAAGGGGACCAAAAAACTTCTTATGGTGGGAGTAAAAATGTGTGTACAGGCAGGACCTGGCGGCTCCCGTATCTACCAAAAGTCTTGCCTTGACCTCCTGTAGCTTCATTTTGTCATAGACCGGGGGTCGGTACTTTGTAAAGGTGGCCCCCGCCACCGTGGGGAGGTGCGGGGGAGGTCCTAAAAAATCCAACGTCAGCCCAAGGGCTGCGTCGGTGTCAGTATTTCCTGGTTTGCAGCCGGTATCAGGTTCTTCAACGAGGGGGGGTTCGGAGTTCACGGGGTTTTCATCCACTGCTAACATTTGGCGGCACCCCGGTGGGTCGGCTCCTATTCTGCGCTGCTCATCTATGTTGTGAAGTGGGCAGCGGCTGCTACAGGCTGTAAATTTCCATGGATTGTTGGTGATGATGTTTGTGTTTTCTTTCTGTGGCGGCAATTTCTTGGTAGGGCAGGCTCTTGGGAGGGTCGGGCTGGAGACGCTTCGTGTCAGGGCTGGATGGGGTTGGGGCGGCAAAGGGGAGGGTTTCATGGGGAAACGGCTCACGACTCCGATGTGTTGCGTGTCGGGGCGTGCTACGAGAAGGCGGCGAATGAGTTTGACATCGCTGTCCAAATTTCCTGCCGGGTCGTGGATAGTGAAATGTTCTTTCACTGTGCCCGGAAGGACTCTGAGGAGGGTGTTGAATATACATTCGTCCTAGGTATCCATTTCGGCATCCGGGTACGCGGCGGTGACGAGTCGCCGAGCTTGGATCAACGTGTTGTCCCAAGTCACCATCATATTTTAGGGCATCAAGTTGTGACATCGCGACAACTTTCCCCAAAGAAGGGGTAATGGCTTCTGTCACTATTTTTGCAAATCTGACCCATGTGAGATCTGGGACTATTTTTGGTGCTATACTAAATACCGCCTTTCCCAGGTGAGGTACAGTGACATCTATTTTCAGGTTATCATTCTCAGACCCAATGTCAAGTAATGGCTTGACCATATCCAAGTATGTAATGATGTCACATTGTTCTGGGTCAAATTTTGGTAGGGGTACATGTGTTTTGGCTGCCATTTTCCCAAATTTTCCTCCCAGTCCTTTTTCCCACCGTCCGGGTCAGGAACCACCGCTAGGCACCAGTGTTATGCTACGTATCTGTGGGTCGGTTTCTCATCCCTCAAATATGCAGGCTACAGCGGGTTTCTATT
>JAGKTI010007557.1:0-15209 GCA_018397915.1 Birgus latro
TAAATGAATTTTCAGTCTTGAAAGATAATCCTTATTCTTAGAATTTTCGTAATTTGTTAATGGGCGCTCAAATTACCAACAGTATTAAAAAGGGGAGGTAACAGAGAAGAATACTTGGCTACCAAGTGTAGAGCAAAAAGGAAGTATTCAGGCCAGAGTCTGAGTTTCAGAGATTTTTGCTGGATAGCTTTAATATTATCGAAAGTTTTACTGGATATCTTTGATAATGTGGAAAGGAAGAATGTGGTATTTATTTATGGTGGTGAATCAGATGAAGAAGGAAAATATATAGGAAAGAAGAGTGAGCTGTACTTTGCATTTGTTGATCTGGAGAAGGCCTTGACAGAGTTTCTAGGGAGGTGGTGAAGTAGGCAATGAGAAAGGTTGTGATCGAGGAGTGGCTGGTTATGGGAGTGTATGAGAGCGCTTGCACCCAGATGAGAGTGAATGGAGATTTAAGTGATGAGTTTTCCATTAATATTGGCATGCATCTAGGGTTTGTCTTGAATTCCTTAACCCCTAACTGCCAGGTGTCGGTATTGACCTACGGCAAATAGGCACCATGTTCCTGCCAGGTGTCCGTAGGAACCACAATTGTCCTTTTTGCGCCACAGTTTGAAGTGGCTGCCACTTGATTCCATCAACAGAAGCTATGGAGGGAGTCTCACCAGCCGAACCAACCATACCTCAGTCGTCTCAGTGACTTTGCCAGGTGTAAGACGATACTTTCTTAAATGTTCACATCTGATTCCATTCCTGCCTTATGTGGACTTTTGCCTCAGCCACACCTGCCAAGCCTCTTTCCAAGGATACTAGGAAAGAGCTCAGTGATAGTGCCATAGGGCTTGCCTTGGATGCCACTGTCTAGTTTATCTAGTAATGGAAAAGTTCATGTTGAGAGCAAATCCATAGTCAGAGCAGTGGGCAGGCACATGAACACATCCTGCTTTCGCACCAAAAATTAGTCCTCTTCCACACGTCATTACTCATTGACACGATGACCTACAGACCTGGACTCGCAAGAAGAAGAGTGGATGAGTAATATGGTCTTTCATTCGTTTCCCTAGCTGCTATAGTTTCCGAGATATTAAGGTTTGAAAACCGGCCATTTTCAGAAAAATACCTGAGAGAGAGAGAGATTGTGCTGTGGCTCACACTATAAATAGCCTGGCATTTAAGAATTAGTGTTTATTATGGTTCTCGAAAATGTCTCACATGGCTTCAGAAATTGACCCCTGTGGGAAATGTTGTATACCTGGTACAGTAAAACCTCGACATAACAGACCTCAGTAGACCGGGATTCGCTTTTATCAGAATCGAGGAGCTACCGGACTAAATTCTTATATGCCAGAAAAAGTCTGATAAAGCCAGAAACAGTCCGGACTGCCTGACCACTTCAGCTATGTTCACCACCATAGGGTTAATAAAAGACGTTTATCAGTGTACAGTACAGTACAGTATTATTATATATACTGTATATAAAACCATTCAGTTATTGTAGTGAATGTATAATACAGTACACTACTGCAGTGATAGTGAAAGCAGTTAAAAAACTGTTGATGCGATCCAGGGTAACTTCTGGTATATTGGAAAAAGTCCGGGTTAGCAGGGGGAAGTCCGGATTTCACTGTTATCGGAATTTTGCTTTTTTCGGAATGGCTTGGGCCCCAATTAGTCTGTTATGGTGAGGTTATACTGTGCTGATGATTTGGTATTGATTCCAGAGAATGAGAGGGAGACAGAAGAAAGATTTAGGAATTTGAGAGATGGAATGGGGTACAAGAGTTTGAAAGTAAATGCAAATAAAGCAAAAGTGATGGTATTTAGGACTGGTAGCGGTACTGTCAATGTAGCGGGAATATGGTCTTGTACAGTTTGAGAAATAACTGCATCTTCTGAAATGTTTATGATAAGTGGGTGCATAAGAGATGTAGTGATATTAGAGGTAGGCTCCAAAACAATTTCTGATTTTGTGTTGGGGAGAGCATGTACAGATTGAGAGGCGAGAAAAGCCTGATCTTGCTGGAAACTTTCTTGAGTGTGTGGAGCAGTTTTGCTATTTGAGGAACATAATATGTGTTGGAGGTGTGGCTGGAGCTAGCCCTGTGGTTAGGGTGAAGAGCGGTTGGAGGAAGCAGGGAGCTCTTGGCTTTCCTGAATTTGAGGGGACTTTCCCTCTGTGCTAAGGGGTCCTTGTATGCAGCATGTATGTGGAATGTAATGGTGTATGGTAGTGAGACCTGGGCAGTAAAGGAAGAGGATATTCATAGGCTCAAGCATTCAGAAATGATAATGGTTAGATGGATGTGCAGTGTGTCCATGAATGAGATGCCTGAGGGCAGGGGGTGGTTTGGACTGCAATTGAAGAGTTGAGAGGAAGGATGGGACTTGAATGTATTAGTGTTGTGATGAGGAAGGCTAGATTGAGGTGGTTTGGGCATTTTGAGAGGATGGGAGATTTAAGAAGGGTGCGGAAGGGGAGAGGTGTGAACATCAAGGGAAGGATAGCAAGAGGCAGACCAAAAATGACCTGGGATGAGGTCGTAAAGTGTGACCTCAGAGATAAAGGACTGAATAGGAAGGTTGCCAGAGATGGAACAGTGTGGGGACTGGTGAGCCACCATTAGGTGACCAAGACCGACTCTTGGAAGCACGTTGGAGCCTTTATAATTGAAACTATGATCGTCTGATCTATCTGAACCTAATTTGATGCGACCTAACATAAACTATAGTACTGTAATTGAAGAGTATTGGCTCCAGTGTCATCCAAAAGCAATGTTTGTCAGAAACTATGGTAAGTGGAAATTTGTCAGGAAAACGACATCAGCAGGAAACAGTCACCACATAGAGAGAATCGGGAAATATTGTACAGTTGTGGGATACTTATACTGTATAGGCAAAGCCAGTGAAGCCACCCAGATACAATATTCATGTGCAACCATATGAAGACATTCCTCACAACATTGGACTGAAATGGTTAAATTTTGTAATTTTTTTTTTCAGGTGCCTCATTGATTGTCATCCATGGAGTGGAACCTGCCCACCAGTAAGACTTGAAAATCAACTAAACAATCAGACGTGCAGATCAACTAGATGGACATAGATAAGCAAGGGACAACATCAACCATCTGGTGAATGTATGAATGTGATTGTATTTCGTTCTTGTTATGGCTCCAGGGCCATCTGGATATGACTATAGTAGTCTGCAGGCTAATGTTGCCCTTCCCCTATATTGACCATCCTCTTTTTTTTTTTTTTTTTTTTAAGAGTTGAGGGACATTTATGCAATGGTACTGCCTTTTTCATTAACAGTGACTTTAACTTCTTCACAACTTTTTGTTGATATTCTTCTGGAGCACAGTATTCACATCAAATATTAGTCTTTTATATCTGAATGATCCTTTGTATCTTAATCAGTGTTGTAATGTCTTTACTCTCTCTTTGGGACAAACTCAGTTTGATTGAAATCCCATTTTGAATCCAGGTTTAAAATATTCTTGACTTTATTCATATCCAGCAACAGCTCATCAAGTGCTGGGATAGGGTCTGGTTCTCATGACAGCTTCATATATAGGGCTCTCCTCTGGTTCAGTGGTGTCAAGAGCTTTCAGTTTTTAATGCTTTTCTTTTACAGTTCCTCATCTAAGATTAAATGGTATTGTCCAGACAGGATGTGCCAAAGGTGTTTCTGTTTCATCAGTATGAAATTTCAGTGGAAAGTATGTGGGCTTACCTAGACAAAAGAACACTTTGCATACTTGTCTTTCAGGTAATCACATCCCATGCTGCCACACATCTTATTTACATCATCACACTACCTTTTGCTTCCCCAGTTCTGAAAACACCAATACCTGTTTCAAGCAAAAATAGAGTTTTACCTTGTACTACAAAAACTCACCAGAGAAGCACTGTAGCATAAAAATCTCTGTATATATCAGTCTTTCTGTCAAGCTGTCCATTTATTCATCAGTCAGTCTATCTTTTTATTACCTAGCCATTTATTGGTCCAATATTGTCCTCAACTTTACAAACAGATAGGGAGTTGTACCTGGTAGCCAAATGTAGTGCTTGGATGGAAGGGGAAAAACTAGGACAGAAGGAAATAGCCGACAAGTAAAGTGGTCTGGGGAGAGGAAGAGATATAATAGAAATGACAACACTTTTGTTTTTTTTCTGAAGATGAATGAAGAAGGAAAAACAAATTAAATGTGGCAATATTAATCCATACACTCCATACACAGTGCTACAGGTTTCTTCTATTCCTAAAAAAAATCTGTAGCAGTTGGACTTGAACTACTGTGGCTTGAAGTTGGGAGGGAAACTAATCTGGGGAGGAGAGTTCCAAAGAGAAGCTGAATGAGGGATTTGACTGAGGGAGGGGCTTAGCAATGTTGGGCCAGTGCAAAGCCCACCAGCACAGATTAGGGAGAATGTATGACTGTACACACAGTTGAAAAGTATCTTTACAGTTCCCCATCATTACATGTTGAAAAATGGTGGCTGAACCATTTAAAAATGTTCTCTTATTACTTTTCATTTATGTGTATACCTGTTATATCATCAGCACCTCAAAAAGCATGAGGTTTATGCAATTTGTGATATAAACAATCATTCAGAACTGTTTGCCAAAGGAAGAAAATGCGAACAGCAGCAACACTCACAGTGAAACTGTCACTCACCTGTGTAAAGATATATTTTTGATTGTGTATACTTAAAGTGTTGAAACTGTTAGATAAGAAACTTGGTCACAGTACATGGTAAGGGAGAAAGTGAGTATAAAGGATAATGCCCAACAGCTGCAGGGGAAACATTACAACCTGTTGTTGTTGTCGTTGATCTACTCCAGTTGTCTGGCTGAGCAGACCCATCAACTGCAGGCAAGCAGCTGCTCCTGCATGACCATCTTGTGCAATGAAATGATATTCCCTTGCAGCTGACAGCGCCTAACCACAGTGAGGTGCAAGGAACATTGTGGAGGCTTGGTTCCTGGATGGACACCAGATATGCATCAGTCCAGCTAGTTAATGCTTACCATGGCAGGCTGCACATCACCCCATTATCTGGCTATATGGTTACCAGCCAGCATTGTAAGTGGTTTCCTCAATTACAGGAAACCATTAGGCTTGTCACTCAGTGCAGAGCCACCTGAACTGGAAAAGTAATAAAAAGTGACAGAATGGAAAGGGAGAAGTAGGAAGAAAGGACACATCAATGAGAAAGGGGAAGGAAGAAGTAGGCAGGGCAACATCAAGTGAATGGGTGATGGTTGTGGATTTGCAGAAGGCATTTGATAGGAGTTCCATGGGTGATAGTAAAAATGGTCCGTGAAGAAAACTTTCTCGATGAATGGATTGTCAAGTTGGTGATGAAATTTTATGAATAGGCAGCTGTTGTACATCTGGAAGAGTGAATGAAGACTTAAGTGAGGAGTTATCAGTAAGTTTATACAGGAGTTCACATGAAGCAATATTAACAGGGGGCCTACTGTACTGCCACATATTAAGGTTATCTGGTGAGAAAAAAAGGGGGATGTGAAGCTACAAAGACCGAACAGACATGTGAAAAAAGGATAGACAGGATTAAGGCTCTTCCCCACCCTCTACACCATCCGGCAAGGAAGGGAGGGGGAGAGGTAAGAAGGGAGGGGGGGAATTGTTTTGAAAAAATCAAGCTTTAGAATTTTTGTAGAAAGGGAGAAGCTGTGCACTAAATAATCACTAATATACATTTCCGAAAAAGAGCATACACATTTGCAGAGCGTAAGGTGTCTGACTTTTTTTTAAGCCAAGATGTCACTGAGGTAATGGTAACAGACATTTACACCAGCAGATACCCTTTGACGTTGCCTATCTATCTATCTAATCTGTCAGTCCATCTGTTACCAGACATGTTAATCCCTCAACGGATGGCCACAGATAAATCACCTCCATGTCTCTGTCCTTGGCCATTTGGCTGACCTACCTCCAGCGCGTAACTCCTCCTCAAATATATATCTCTACTCCATCCCACCATCTTATCCTTAGTTTCTTTTTCCACCTCACATACACTCTCCTAGTCAGTCTCAGTATCCATCCTGTCTACATGGCCAAATCATCTCAAGGTATTTCGCTCAACACTTTCAATCGCATCCACATCAATACCACAGTGCTTCTTTGCTTCCCCAGTTATCAGTCTGTTTTCCTTGTAGCTCCACATACTTCTCTCAGATAACTCTTCTTCACTTTTTTTTTTTTTTCACATGCTCCTCTGAGATAACTCTTTTCCACTCATTTTCCACTTTTTCCATTGCTGTCATCATTGACTTGTGTCATTCCACCAGCAGTGAGACCAGCGTGTTAACTTTGTGGAGGAATTTGGTACTACACATTCCAAATAATCTTTTGTGATTGAAAGTGTTTAGAGAAATACTTTGAGATAGTTTGGCCAAGTGAGTGTTGCAACAGGAACTAGGGTATAAAAATATACATGAAAACATTATTATGTTGAGGAGGGGTGGATTCAGATGGTTTGGGCATGTTGAGAGGATGGAGGATGGCAGTTGGGTGTGGAAAGTGAGAAATAGAACATCTGGGGGTAGGGTTGCGAGAGGCATACCGAGAAAGACCTGAGATGAGGTCATAGAGTGTGACCTCAGGGATAAGGGACTGAATAAGGAGGCTGCCAGAAATCAAGCAGCATGGAGAGCTGCCATAAGGTGACCAAGCCCGATGCAGGCAAGCAGGTTGGAGCCTTTATAAACAATATTGCACTTGCAGTTACATATATTACTGGTCTCATATGATTAAAGCAAGGAAAATAAATGAGTATTTTTTTTAATGTCTTAAGTGCTTTAAGGAGAAAATTTTACCAGTAATCACCCCTTCCCCTTTTGTGTGTGTGTGTTTTGGGTCTGGTTCTTAATGTGGTTGTCAGATTTCTTTGTATTGAAAGGCAGATTAATTCAGCAAATGGTGATAATTTTTGCCCCTTAAATATATAAACTGTGGCTAGAGTATACTATGTGTGGATTTTGTTCTTGTCACCCCAGGTTCATCCGGCATGTAAACCTGGTGGACTGTATACAGGAATTTTTATTATTATTATTATTATTATTTTGTGGTAGGTGGTGGCGACCATCATCCACTCACTTGATGTAGTGCTGCCTACGTCTTCCTTAGTCTTTATCAATCTTTTTCTGTGCCTACCCTCCTCTCTTCCTATTTCCCCCATCTTTACTGTCACTTCTTATCCTTTTCTTTCGTTTACAGGTGGCTTTATACTGAGTGACAAGCCAAATGGTTTCCTGTAAGCCAAAAAACCATTTACAACGCTGGGTGGTAACCATATAACCAAACCATATGTGCTCCCTACGTGTTAACAAGTGGGTTGGTGGAGGGTTAGTGCCCCACCCTGTAAAACAACTCAAACTCAAATGGCCACCCCTTACGGGATTATGGCGTTTGGCAACAGATAGATAAATAGATTGCTATTATTATTATTATTATTATTAAAGCCATTTCACATCTGGTACTGCCATGTAATTTAACTCATGCTGTCTCCAGATGATATTGTTCTTGCTGCCAACCAAATAATTTTGTTAATCAAAGGGAAGGGTGATGCCCTGGAAAGGGGAAATTACAGAGGTATAAAGCTCTTAGATCAGATAATGAAAGTAATGGAGAGAGTTCTAGAAGGTATGATTAGAGAAAGAGTGAATATCAATGAGATGCAGTTTGGGTTTATGCCAGGCAGGGGGACCACTGATGCCATATTCATTGTTCGACAGCTTCAGGAAAAATATATTGGCAAGAAAAGGGAATTGTATTTTGTTTTTGTTGATTTGGAAAAGGCCTTTGACAGAGTCCCTAGAGAGGTGGTGAAGTGGGCAATGAGAAAACTAGGGTTGGAAGAGTGGCTGGTTAGGGTGGTTATGGCCATGTACGTGGGTGCTCACACTCAGGTAAGGGTGAATGGAGCTTTGAGTGATGAGTTTCCCGTGAATGTTGGTGTGCATCAGGGGTCAGTTTTGAGTCCCTTGTTGTTTATCATGGTGCTCGAAGCCCTCTCACGTGACTTCAGAGATGGACTCCCATGGGAGATGTTGTATGCTGATGATTTGGTGTTGATTGCTGAGAATGAAGGGGAGGCTGAGGAAAGATTTAAGAAGTGGAGAGATGGTATGGGGCACAAGGGCTTAAGGGTAAATGCAGATAAAACAAAAGTGACGATATCTAGGGTTGGTGGCGGTACAATCAGAGGAGAGGGAGAGTGGCCATGTGCAGTTTGCCACATGGGTGTGGGAAGTAATTCCATCTTGTGCAGTGTTTGTGATAAGTGGGTGCACAAGAGATGTAGTGGTATTAGAGGTAGACTGCGAGGTAATGCTGATTTCATGTGTGCGGTGTGTCGGGGAGAGCAGGCAGAGATTGTTAGGCGTGAGAGGGTTGAACTTGCAGGTGAGTCTCTTGAGTGTGTGGAGGAGTTTTGTTATTTGGGAGACATGTTATGTGCCGGAGGTGGGGCTGGAGTTAGCTCGGTTGCTAGAGTGAGAAGTGGTTGGAAGAAGTTCAGGGAGCTGTTGCCTCTCCTGACATTGAGAGGACTCTCCTTACGTGCTAAGGGGTCTTTGTATGCAGCATGTGTTAGGAGTGTGATGCTGTATGGTAGTGAGACCTGGGCAGTAAAGGAAGAAGATATTCGCAGGTTTAAACGTACAGAAATGACAATGATTAGGTGGATGTGCAGTGCGTCCCTGCGTGCAAGGCCTGGGGGGGCTGGGTTTACGATAGAAGAGTTGAGAGGTAGGATGGGACTGGAGTGTATTGGTGTTGTGATGAGGAGAGGTAGGCTGAGGTGGTTTGGACATGTGGAGAGGATGGGGGATGATAATTGGGTACAGAGGGTGAGAAGTGTTAATATTGGGGGAGGGGTTGGGAGGGGTAGACCGAGAAAGACATGGGACGAGGTCATTAAATGTGACTTAAGGGTTAAGGGACTGAATAGGGAGGCTGCCAGAGATCGAGCAGCGTGGAGAGCCGCCATTAGGTGACCAAGGCCAACACATGCAAGCATGTTGGAGCCTTCAAAAACGAAAACGACAAAAAACGAAAACAAGGTTTGGAAGGATAGGACTAATGTGTAATACATTTTTCAGGTGTGTGGGTTGACTCAGCCATGGAAACTGCCTACAGAGAGGGGGAAGGGGGTGAAGAAAGCCAGATTAATTCCAGCCAGCTGCCAAATTTCGGTAATACCAACCACCTGCTTCCACTCTCAGGTGAGTGTCCGACCGTGACTCTTTTATCCTTGCTGCGGTCCCTTACCCATCTGGACATGAAACCAGAATTTACCTTTCTCTTACAGTCCACCATCTTCCGTTTTTGGAATAAGGAGTTAAGAGAGAGGGAGGGGGAGATGAGGATAAGGCAGAGGAGTGGGAAGGTATATTAGAGAGAGGGGGGGTGGGGGCATGTGAGTTGGAGGGAGGGCAGTGATTTGGCAGGGGACAAGGTGGCATGGAAGCAATGTGTTTGTGGCCATCCCTTGCAGGATTAAGGCGTGTGGCTATAGATAGGTAGATAAATAGTGTAGATATACTCAAATCAGGGACCAGTAACACATTTTGGTCTACATTTTATTTTTTGCTGGGTAGGTTAAGATGATTGGAGTAGATAAAAGACGACTGGATGGGCTTTGCATGTGGGAGTACGTGACGAGGGTTGACAGCACTTGTTTAACTTGAAATGTATTGGATGGATTATCGGATGGGTTTTAGGAAGTGCATGTGTGTATGGATAGTATGCCTGTGTGGTGGTATCAGGATTCCATGAGCTTGAGTAATGTGTGGGAGTGTGACCCGTTTGGCATGCCCCTGAGACATAGAGTAGTTTTCATTATTATTATTATTATTATTATTATTATTATTATATATGTAGCAGCCGTGGCTCAGTGGGTTAGAGCGCTCCGCTCTGGCCGTAGGGTCGGAGGATCGAATCCACCCAAGGGTCATTGGTAGACATCAGGAAGGGCATCCGGTCATAAAATGCTACACGCTCCAATCCAAAAAGGCCGACGCATGCAAGCATGTTGCAACCTTCAAAAACGAAACGAAACGTATATTCTTGTAACTCCTTAATCATCATCATCATCTAATCCTGTGTTTCCCCGTGAGGAGCTTAGGAACCCGGGGCTAGGCAGGTTGGTCCTGACATTTAAGATGAGAGTGACCAGCCTCACTCATTCCTGAGTGGCATTATGTGAGCAATAAACCCCAACCACCCCTTTGATATGCACTTGCACCAGCTCAATCTGATTAGAGCATCTTATATACCCACTAAACCCCCAGGTGCCATAATTTGGTAATATGGTTACCACCCAGCAAAGTAAATGGTTTCCTGGTTTACAGGCAACCATTTGGCTTGTCACATAGAGTCATCCATAGACAGAAGGAAGAGGAAAGAATGAAGGAAAGAAAGACAGGAGAGGATGGAAGGAAAGAAGGCTGGAGGAGAGGAAAGGGCAGACACCTGAGAGCAGCACTACACCGAGTGAGTGAATGGTGAGCCCCCCCACCTACTATTATTATTATTATCCATCCATCCATCTTCCAATCGTATGTCACCCCATAGAGAAGCGTAGGAACTCGAAGCTTGGCAAGTTGTTCTTGACATTTAAGATGAGAGTGACCAGCCTCACTCAACCCTGAGTGGCATTATGCGAGCAATAAACCTCAACCACCCCAAAGATATAAACCTACACAGGCTTAATCCGATTGGAGCACCTTAATTACCCACTAAACCACCAGGCGCCATAATTTGGTTATATGGTTACCACCTAGCATAGTAAATGGTTTCCTAATGTACAGAAAACCATTTTGCTTGTCACCCAATGTAGAGTCACCCATTGGCAGGAGGAGGAGGAAAGAATGAAGGACAGAAAAGGGAGTGTAAAGCCACCCATAGACAGAATAAAAAAGAAAGAATAGAGGAAAGAAAGACAGAAGAGGAAGGATGGAAGAGTGGAAAGGGCAGACACCCAAAGTAGCACTACATCGAGTGAGTGGATGGTGAGCGCCCCCACCTATTATTATTATTAGCTGTTGTTATTATTATTATTGTTATTATTATTATTATTTTGGAGTTACAGGAATGAGAGAATAAGAGTTTCTCATGGAGTTGAAAGCATACAAGACTGTGTGGAGAGGGGGCAACTGCGATGGTTCGGGCACATAAAGAGCATGGGAGAAGTACACTACCCAAGGAGATGATGTGATTGGACACCAGAGGGTAGTAGGCCGCCTGAAAGACCTAGAACCAGATGGAAAGATAACATCAAAAATGCAGTGCAGAAGAATGGAAGATGACTGGAGGAAGTGGAGGAACAGTAGCTTTGTCAAGACCGGCACTGTAGGAGGAAGTTTGTGAGGGAGGACGACTGACAGGCGAAGGCTCAACTGGCATCTGGTGAGAAGGGTGAGAAATTATTTTTTTCCCCGTACCTCATCTTACAAGGGTGGGGAAAAGGTAGTTTTTTTTTTTTTTTTTTAACTGTGACAGCTTTTATTTTGCCCAAGGGACATGTAATATGGGACCTTCTGCTCATGTCCTATAGTATATACTTGCTACCACCAGACTTTTATTTATATTAGGAGAACCATCATTGTGAAGGAATTAAATCTATCTACAGCCCTGTTTTCCACTACATATGTCTAAACTGCCATCTCTCCATATTCAGTGCTGAGTTGTAACAAAAGATTACCATAAGAATAATGGTAGCCATAAAGAGTTATGTAAATAATGCAGAGCCGAAGGATTGTCTTGTTCTGCTGCAGTCCACCATCTTTCTTTCTGAGAATAAGGAAGTACGTGAGGGACTAATACCAGGGAATTGAGCCAGACAAGTGATGTAAAGTGGATTTGTTCATATTAGGTCTCGTGCACAAGTAATTGCAACCCCAGGCTCATTAGAACAAGAACCCAGTGGACAGCAGGCTGCGTTATCCTTCTGTATTCCACCATGCTCCTGTTGGGGGATAGGGAAGGCAGTCTCCCTCCCCCCCTCCATCCTATTAGTGCCACTCCAGCACCTATACAATAAGAGTTAATTAAGATCTGTATTAGACACCTCTACAGACAAAGGGTTAAAATATCAACAGACCTGAGATTATCTCCTAAAAACCTGTCACATTTTCAGGGGCTTCCTGTGCAACTCATGTTGCTGTTCCTGTTGTTGCTGTGTTGGTGTTACTACTGCCGACGGGGTTAGTGATGCTGTGATCAATGTCGATGTTGGGATGGGGCTAGAGATGCAATTGATGTCAATGCTGCAATGGGGTTAGTGATGCTGTGATTGATGTCGATGCTGCAATGATGCTAGTGATGTTGCGATGGGGTTAGTGATGCTGCGATTGATGTTGATGCTGCCTTGGAGTTGGTGCTGCAGGCTCCTTGTAACACAGTGGCCTTTAACCTCTGGGGAAATAACTCTACTTGCCTGAAGAGGTTCCCCTAGGCCATCTGTCCTTAGATCTTATCTACTGCTACTACTACAGCTACCACTACAACTACATCTACTAGCACCCTTCTGAAATGTGAGTTAGAAAATTTTTGGTTCGTCCACCTTGGCTTGGTGAAGATTTTTGTCCTTTGTAGCCCAATCTCCAAAGCCCAGAAGCAGAGAACACAGGGATAACAATATTGTGACTCTGCAACCTTTCCAGATCACTTTTAAGCCAAGTTGAGATGAACAGAGTGTTACAGTAGCTCCCCTACTTACGATATTTTGATAGAATTCCTCACCTCATCGTTTGTTGGGAAAAGGAGTTAAGACTGATGATGATAATTATGATCAGTGGCAGTGCTAGGCTCCATAACTAGATCATTCCACCACTAGGGTATACAAGGCCAGTTAACGTAACCTACTGTAGGGTACTGATTTTACTTGCCAATCAATGACGACGATGATGATGATTAGATAGGATGATGCAGTGCCAGGAGTCAGTCCCTGGCACTATCAGGCTGGCAACCACAAAGCCTAATGAAATCTCAGGCGGGTAAGTCTTTAATCTCAACAACAATAGTTCATAGCTCAGATGATCGTAAGTGGGAGAGCAACTGTCTCTATTCAAACTAACACCATATGGTTTTATTCAACTGAAAGTTATGCATTGGGGTCTAAGGCTAATAGTAAACTTTATTTTTAACTTATCTATTTATTTATATTAGTCTGTGCTCCATTATCATAGTTCTTGCACCTTAACTTGACCCAGGATTTGTCCATTCACCAGCTTTTTTCATATATCTCAGTGGTAGAATAACACAGTACTACAGATATACATCCATCCCATTGCACTTCTTCATGACTAGCATTCTGCTTGATGCTTATTTTATGCCAGGGTAGAGTAACAAGAGTACAGTAAGTAAATTCCCCATGCATACCGGTAGCAGATAGTTTTGAAACCTTGCCATTGCACTTCTTCATGATAAGCATGTTCCCTTCCTAAGCTGTTGCCTCAGCTCAGCATTATTTCAAGCTGATAGGTAGATAAAGTACACAGATAGGTAAACATTACACAGATACACATAGATAGTAAATATATTGCAGTAAGTGTTAGCCAGATAGATGTACTGCAAGAATTTTGTGATAAGGTTTCCCATGTTATTTTTTATGCCTTTGCCTTCTAGTACAGTATTTCTCTCAGTTGAACAATGTCTGGTGTTAGTTCAGTCAAAGAGGCTTGTCTTCTTTGTGGCTGTGGTGATTTCCTAATATGATTTCTTAGCAAGCCTCCTGAGCCACCTAAAAGACACCCCAGTGAATTATGCACATGATTATTGACTGATTATTATTGTTATGTTTATATTGTAATTGATGCACTGTGGACAGGGTTTTGTAGCCAGTGGCTTGGCCAGTTGTTTCAGGTACTCATGTATATTGTTGCTATGGTTTCTGTTTCAAACACCCACTCCAGTCGACCCTGCAGTGTCGGCTTTATTCGTTGTTTACGAACTTTGGCCCTATTGATTCCCCCGGGTGGAAGTTGGAACGCTAAGTACCGGTACGCATGTAAAAAATAAGCGCCAAATCAGACTGAGTAGAATAAAGTTTTGCGCTGACAGTAAATGAACAAAAAATCCACTTCTTAAAAACTAATTTCTTGTTGAAATGTTTGCTATTGTACAATTTGCCTTGCGCCTCCCATACATCATGTAGCGTGGCCCCATGTCCCTGTGCTACTAGTGGGGTTTTGGGGAATTGGGGATAACTGGGTGGTTGGGTTGCACTAAACAACATACACGACCCACCAGTGTGTGCCACGATATATATCAGTTCCTATGTAGGTAATGTGGCTTCCGGAGTTCAAAGAGAAGGGGTTGTCATTTCATATGTTGGAAGGATAAGTGACAAACAGGTGGATGATTATAAGTAAACATGCATGCAGCATCTTGCTTGCAATAACCACGTTGTGGCCGTGCAGTAAGGGGGCGGAATGCTTTATGAGGGGGTTGTGTGGATGGTTGTTTTGTTTTTTATTTTTTATGGCCTAGGCAATGCTTCAGGGATTGGGCATACGCTCTTAAGTGGATATTGCAAGCCGGATGTTGCACACTTTGTCCACATCTATGAGATGGTGGACCACACATTCACAGCCACCCATTCATTCACAAATTTTTTGTTTCCCCCTTTTTGCAAGAGACCTGGGACTAGCTACTGACTGATGTAATACCTTGTGGGAGCGCTGTAACTCATTACACCACCATGTGTCTGTCTAGTTGTATGTTACCACCAAGTGTAGTAGCTTATATCCTGGGTAGCAAGAAGCCACTTGGCTTGTCACTCATCATAGTCATTCGCCAGATTCGAGTAAAGCGACTAAGGTTATAGACAACTGGCCAGCCATACGCAGCCATAGGCTATGAAATGTTTAGCAATACTCCTGTCCTGAGCATGAACAAAAGTATGTAGGCACTTCTCTGCCAGCTGTAGGAATGGAAGGTGTTTGAAATATTTTATGTGGTAAGGACTACATTCTTTCATAGTCCACCATTCTCCTTTAGGGGCATTGTAAAGGAACTGAAGGCTGTTAGTATAACGTGACAGCTTCATTATCTGATCATTACCATTTGAAGGTGTCTGTTCCAAGCATCAGTAAAACAAGCAAAAGAAGGAATGTTCCTCTCTAGTCATTTGGGAAGAGTGATAAATATGACATACAAGTTAGTGCTGGCAGA
>JAGKTI010007557.1:24996-36459 GCA_018397915.1 Birgus latro
TATGAACATGCTGCAGCAATTAATGCATTATAATGTGGACAGTAAAACAAACGTTAACAACGGCCATCCCAGGCCTCATTCTGGAGTGTGTGTGTGTGTGTCCATCTGCCTGTCTGTCTCTGCGTGCTTTTGTTTATGTGGTGTGTGTGTGTGGTGTTTGCAATGTTGTATACCCAACGCATGAGGCCTGAGGTGGGTATTGTTAACGTTTTTATTTTACTGTCGTCATAGTGCTTTAATTTCTTGCTGCAGCGGACTGATAGTTTTATGATTTTTACATACAGTGTTCTACGTTTGTATTAGCAGTGACACCAAAAGAGTTAAGTATGGAGTCAGCTTGAGATGCAACTGCCAGTTAAGAATGACAGGTCGAGTGGTAGGGGTAATGGGTATTGGGGGGAGGGCTGAGAGCTGAGGTAAGGGCGAGTGGAGTTAGTTTCGTCCCCCTCCCTCCCCTCTTCCCTTGGGTATACAGAGGTAGGAAGGGAGCAACCCCGAGCATAAATTAGTGATCACTAGCGTACCTCTCCACTCCATCCTTCCATCTCATCCTTGGTCTTCCCCTCACCACCTCAATCACACACACTCCTATAATAATTAGTTTCACTCTCCATCCCCCCCAAACTTACACAATCCTCTATCGTATACCTTTCTACTCCATTCCTCCACCTCATCCTTGGTCTCCCCCTCCACCTCTCACACTCCACCCCTCCACCTCAATCACACACACTCCTATAATAATTAGATTCACTCTCCATCCCTCCTAACTTCCACAATCCTCTGTCTTACTCCTCTCTACTCCATTCCTCCACCTTATCCTTTGTCACCTCATCCACCTCACATACACTCTCCATGTTAATTCTCCATCCTCTCCACTCCATCCCTCCATTTCATCCTCAGTCTCCCAATTTAATTTTTGGAGCAAAAGGAATCAGAATAAACTTTCAATTCTGGCTAGACTCACGGAATGCTGGCATAACATGCCTAACTTTAACAAAGTGCCCTTAAAAAAAAAAACTTCAGTGATAATATGGCCACAAGTTATATATTTAACAAGCAGTAACATTTCTCGCCTTTAAGACTTCATTCTCTTAAACAAACTTGAAAAAAAAAAATGCTTATGCTCTTCTGAAGGGCCCCCTACAGGTTACAAACCTTATAAATTTCTTGATCATATAATACAGACACACATCTTAACCGAGACAGGCTGAAGTTTAAATTTATCACACCTGGTCTGGTGAAAGTAGGCAACTAATAAAGTATTTATGAAATCAGTATGCAGTTACTGGCCTACCAAGCCATTTTATACCCATGCAACTGGACATTAACTCAAACATGACTGATGAACACAATAGCAGCTAATTTTTTGGCAATGTCGATCCCAGTACGATTTAAGTTAAAAAAAAAAATATTTATTTTATTGAACGGAAGAAAGAACCAAATGCCAAAAAGCAGGGAAGATTTTTTCCCAACAAAAGATAAAAAGCTAGGAGCTAAATTAAAGATCCGCTAATTTCAAGATGCCTGGACACAAGCATATAAAAGACTGGAGGGTCATAGGCTGTAGGAAACGGAGGGCAGTTTCATAGCTGACCTGTTGCATACATGATGGACTGGGAGCAATGGTTAAGTCTTGCATTAGAGTTGAACAGAAGAGGGATGAGAGTTTGCTGCTAGACAGGTGCTATGCACCCACTATAGTGGTGGAGGAATGCAAGCAGATAGTTAAAAGCAGCAGTGACCACTGATGTAGCAACAGAAATGAGAAAAAGATGCAACAGCTGTCACAGGGAAAACAAACTGCCATGCTGCATCACTGTGTGCCATAAGCAAAATGTCAAGAAGTTTAACGTAATTTTTTGTTTGCACTGGGATCATGGAATTTTGTTAAGCTGCAGTTCTCGGTTTGTGTGTTCTGCATTTTAAGAGCTGTATAAATACTTCACTCATTATCAAAACAACCGACTAAAGATTTTCCAAAATATCGGAAATTCTAAGACTGCCTTGTCATAATTAAGCAGTTTTTCATATTCAAAGTCTTAAAAGGCGAAAAATTGTGTATTCCACACATACTCCACTAGATGAAATATTAAAACATTTATATAAAACAGTCATATATTGGTGGAATAAACAAAATATTTTACAGTCAACACAAATATATAAGTAATGGATGTGGGATCATAATCAAAGCAATATACTAAAATCTACATGAGTGAAGAAATGCTGAAAAATCAAAGGGTCTAACTGAATGGCTGAGATATGCTCCCACATCCAAAAATACAGACAGTGCATATACAGATGTCCTCGTTAAAGTCACAGGTATGGCCTAAACTAACACTATTCCCTCCATACAACTCGTAATGAAAAGGTTGTACCCTGACTATGCTCTATAGGAACACTTCAACTGACAGAACTGGGAAAAAAAAAGGGGCAGGGGGAAGGGAGAGGGGTTGCACTTTTTGATGATCCTTTGTTATGAAGTACGATTATGTCTTCTTGGTTTCTATATTCGCTTTTTACTGCTTACTAAAGCTCCAACATGCATAAGTCAGCCTTGGTTACCTAATGGCAACTCTCCATGCTATTCAATCTCTGGCAGTCTCCCTGTTCAGTCCCTTATCCCTGAGGTCTCACTATGCCTTCATTCTAGGTCTTTCTTTGGTCTGTCTCTCACAACTCTACCCTCAACATCATACCTCTCACCCTCCACACCCAACTGTTATCCTTCATCCTCTCCACATCTCCAAACCATCTTGATCTACCCCTCATCATTACACCAATACATTCATGTCCCATCCTTCCTCTCAACTCTTCAATTGCAATCCTAATACCCTCCCCCCAAGGCCTGTCATTCAAGGATGCACTAGATACAAATCTAATCATCATTTCTGAATTTTTGACCATTCAGATATCTTCCTTCACTTCCCAGGTCTCACCACCATATAGAATTACACTTTTAACACATGCTGAATACAAAGATCTCTTAGCATTTAGTACTGAGGGAAAGCCCTCTCAATGTCAGGACTGGCAACAGCTCCCTGAACTTCCTCCAACCATTCCTTACCCTAGCCACAGAGCTAATTTCAGCTCCACCTCCAGCACTTAACATGTCCCCCAAATAACAAAACTCCTCACACTCAAGAGACTCACCAGCAATATCAACCCTTTCATGCCTGACCCTCTGTATGCTCTCCTGGACACACCACACAAACCAAATTAGCATTTTTCAATTTACCTCTAATACCACTGCATCTCTTATGTACCCACTTATCACCAACACTGAACAAGATGCAGTTAATTTCCACACTCTTGTCGCAAACTGGACATGGTCTCACACACACACACACACCGCTCACTGGCGCAGTGGTAGCGTTCTCGCTTGCCATCTGGTAGACGGGAGTTCGCGCCTCGCTCAGGTTGCGAAAAGTTTCACTGACGAAGTGGGTGGTTACTGTCCCCCTTGAGCAAGGGGATGGGTGTGTGCTTGTGTGAAGGTCAGAGCCTTGCCCATAGATCGGACTATATGAGCTCTCAGCTCCCTTCCGGGAGGGTAAAAGCCGACGATCACTACCATCAAGTGATCCTGACCGACCCGGTGAGTTACACACACAAGAGACTCGCTGGCGCAGTGGTAGCGTTCTCGCTTGCCATCTGGTAGACGGGAGTTCGCGCCTCGCTCAGGTTGTGAAAAGTTTCACTGATGAAGTGGGTGGTTACTGTCCCCCTTGAGCAAGGGGATGGGTGTGTGCGTGTGTGAAGGTCACAGCCTTGCCCATAGATCGGACTATATGAGCTCACAGCTCCCTTCCGGGAGGGTAAAAGCTGACGATCATGACCATCAAGTGATCCTGACCGACCCGGTGAGTTACACACACACACACACACACACACACAATGCTTTGACAGTACTGTCACCAACCCCAGATATCACTTTTTAGCCATATCAACCTTCCAATCTCACTACACACTGCCATCAACTGAGACAAAAGGGAATAGGGATCTATCAGGTTTGAAAACATGCTATAATGATGAAACATAGGCAATGGAAGGGGTTGCCTTCATAAGGTGACCCAGTCTCCTTGGTTACTTACTAGTCATAATGTGGTACAGCAGAAAAATGTTATAGGCACAGGAGACTTACTTTCATGAGTCTCCTTGGTTACTAGTCATAATGTGGTACAGCAGAAAAATGTTATAGGCACAGGAGACTTACTTTCATGAGTCTCCTTGGTTACTAGTCATCTCAACCCACTTTACAGGCACTGGAGAGGGTTGCCTTCACAAGTATTCTTCATTACTAGTCATACACCTCCCTAACGATAATGGTAGACTACAGGAGTCTCCTTGGTTACTAGTCAAATAGCTACCTCCCTATCCTCCTTGAGGAAAATGGTGGACTACAGGTGAAGGGCAAATTCAGCCTGCAGTTCAACGTGGTCATCCTCATATAAGCCTGGCGACAATATAATTCAGTCAACTACTTGGATTATGAAAATATAAATCAGTACGTAAGTGATGACTTTCTATATACAACTATAGTTCTTTCAGTAATTTCCACAGCACTTCATGACTAACACATGAGGACTTTCTGTATATACAACTATAGTTCTTTACCTTAACTTGACCAAGATTTATCCTCTGGCAGTTTATATCACTTAGATCTGTAGTAAAAAAAAAAAAAAAAAAAAAAGGACAGCAATGACTCGATCCTTTCCATTCCACAGCACTTCTTGGTGACTAGCATCATTAATTTTAGTATGTCACAGTGAAACACTCAAGATTCAAAGAGGTTAATATTAGGCCAAGTTAAAGCAAAGAAAAATTCAGTTTTAACACATTACCAATTTTCTTGGAACATTTTCCTTTATACAGCTGGTTGATCTTGCTGTCTTGACAACTTCAACCATGTTTAAGGTCAACTCACCACCTGCAAATACAGAAAAATACATTAACGGGTTTGTTTTTATCTGATGGAACTGGACCACTACTAAGCTGTGGTTACTGAGGCACCTGGCACCAACACACTGGATCACCAGGCACCTACACACAGACCAGCAGGCACCTACACACAGACCACCAGGCACCTCAACTCACTAGGCCATCAGGCACCTACACACACCAAGCCACAACCTCAATGCACACTAATGAACACACACCTAATGCATTTCAAATGCCTGCCAAGTGGACCACCTAAAAAGACCATGAATAAAACCGGAGCTAAAAAATATCAACTCTTCCAAAGCACAATTAGCTGAAGCACCTTGACCCAACAGACCCCCAGGCAACTACACAATACACACCAGCCAAAACTAATTTAAAGCCACATCCAACTGGACTTCCTATTCCTATTATCAGCCAAACACCTTTATCCTTGATACAATTTCCACAAACTGCCTTCACTTTGTCTCCCGTTATCAAGCTGCCCTTTCTCAAACTCAAGCAGCCCTCTCATATCTTCACACAATACCTCTACGTGTCTCCTCAATCCCTCCCTCTCACTCTCCTGGTCAATCTCATTTTCCATCACATCCACAATTTTTCCACAACTTTATAATTGGTACAAAATATCATCTCATTTTAGGTGGTGGTGGAGATGGAAAGTATGATGCCCACCTGTATTTTTTTTTTTTTTAACAAGGTAAAAACTGTAAAAACTGCTAATACACTTAAAGATAACCCACCATCCTCGCTGTGTGCTTAACTATCTACCCATCTGTTGCTAGAAATAATCCCCGAGATAAAATATATAACAATACATGAAAAAACTATACCAATTAAAAATTAAAAAAAAAAACCTTCTCCAACAAAAACTGGACAATGTCAGATCATGAGAGCATGTGGTGGGGCTGATATAAAAGCTGCTTAACCAACTGGTTATAGAAACATTCCTCAACTACTTTCTTATCCACTGAAGGGAGGATGGTGGACCACAGGAGAGAGGAAACTTAAGCCTGCAATCCACCTGGTTCAAATTTCAGATGGGCATAGGGATAACTTCAAATGGATTATGGTACTTCTAATTCCTTAAGTCTAATACATGGTTTTGTTCTTTCTACCACCAGGCAATTTTACAACTGGCTCTGATGGGGTTCAAGAAGGCTATATCTTCCAGTTCAAAATAAGTATGATGAATATAATCAGGATATAGCAGGGATAAAATCAAACGTTCTGTGAAGAAAAAGTACCAGTGGAACTTAGAAATGCACATATTCGCATAAGAAGCAAGACTACTATCACAACACTGCTGCCTCTTTCAAATGCAAGTCTCCAGCTGACTAGTTTAACCCACTGAATTCTGAAACTTGCTTTAGTCATTCCTCCCAACCCCCATGCTTTTATCCAGCTCTAGGGATATTTTTATAGTGGTGGGATAAATAAAAGCTATTATCTTACTTCTACAGCTCCAAAACTAATAGCAAAGAAAATCAGACAAGGCAGACGGGGTGATAGACATGAGGTGGAAGAGGTGGTGGTGATGGTTTTTAGGCTTGCCATTTCAGTTACACCAACTGATGGTATTTCCATTTAGGTGAGTAACAAATTTCTGGAATACTCTTGAAAATTTAACTTCCAAAGCTATTTAACTATAGGCTTTAGTGCATTCTAATAAGCAAGTTCTGCAACAAACTGGCAATTAGCAGAAGCTAGTGCCATGGCAAGATTTAAAGAAACCAATACAAGTTAGTATGCTCCACTAAGCCCACTGATGGTTATTCAAGACTGGTATCTAAATGATTATGTATAACTTTTAAAGGTACTCACAATTTAGTATCCAGCGGAGTTGCTCCCCTACATCATTGGCAATGGTGGTGGTAGTGATGGATGTCTACCACCACACACCATCCCAGCTGAGATGGCTGCCTCTGCTATCAGCTGCCCCTCTCCTCCAATTTCCCTGAAGTACAAATATGCATCAGGACCCATTAACCTATTAACTACAATGACAGTGCTACCTCAACACTACTGGAATCTAGTGTTGAAAGACAAAACTGAAGGTGCTATCTAACCCATCCATCTCAACAAGTCATCCTCTGTATCCAGTTGTCATACTCCATCCTCTCCACCAACATGCTTGCATGCGTCGGCCTTGGTCACCTAATGGCAGCTCTCCACGCTCCTAGACCTCTGGCACCTTTCCTATTTAGTCCCATATCTCTGAAGTCACACTCAATGACCTTGTCCCAGGTCTTTTTCGGTCTACCTCTCGCCACCCTACCCCCAATATTAACACTTCTCACTTCTGCACCCAATTATAGGTCTTTTTCGGTCTACCTCTCGCCACCCTACCCCCAATATTAACACTTCTCACTTCTGCACCCAATTATCATCCCTCAACCTCTTCACATGCCCTAACCATCTCAATCTACCTATCTTCATAACACCAATTCACTCCACTCCTGTCTTACCTCTCAACTCTTCCATCATAAACCTAGCCCCCCCAGGCCTTGCACTCCTAACACATACCGCATACAAAGATCCCTTAGCATGGAGGGAGAGCCCTCTCAATGTCTGGAGAGGCAACACCTCCCTGAAATTCTTGCAACCACTCCTCACTCTAGCCACAGAGCTACAGTTGCTCCAGCCCCACCTCCAGCACATAACGTCTCCCAAATAACAAAACTCTTACATACTCTCAAGAGACTCAGCAGCAAGATCAATCCTTTCATGCCTGACAATCTCTACATGCTTAGTTAAACAGACAAATTAATTTTTAGTACCGCACTTTTGTATGGCTATCATACCAACTTCCCTTCTGCTTTCTTTTGGATAAAACTTACTCAGCATAATGTGCCCAAACACCTTTTCCTAAGTGATTTGGTTTGTTGACACCTTACTTTCCTCTTCTGGATGAAACTGTTAGGCCTGTTCTCTAAAATTTCTTGAACAGTCTACTATATGCTCTATTAACCTGCTCTAACATCAGTATTTAAATGAATTATGATATTAACAATCATGTAACTGAAAGAAGTGCTATGGCAAAGGTATGTAAGCAATGTATTGTCATTCTGACATTAGGAAACATTAAGCTATAATTAACAAAAAGAGGACAAAAATCTATAACACTAATGCTAAACTATTTCAATTTCTCAACTCTAAGAACAGTTCTCTTACCACTATAAAATACCTACTGCTTGGCTATAATGTCGATCACCTCATGCAACTACGCCACTCCCACAACTTAAGTGATTGCACAAAATTTCATTAACTTTACAGCTATGGAGGTAGGCTTGAGTCTCCCTAGTTACTACAGCCAGTTTGTTTTCATTGGACATAACTACCACTCCCATCAATAAATCTACCTATCTACTGCCAGACGCCCTAATCCCACAAGGAGTGGTCACAAACAACTCTCCTCCATGTTGCCCTGTCCCCACCCCTCTCTCTCATACCTCTCCACTCCATCCCTTCATCTCATCCTTGGCCTCCCCCTCCCTCTCCCCCCCTTCCACCCCACACACTCTCCTCGTCAGTCTCTCGTCCTCCATCCTCTCCATATGGCCAAACCACCTCAATGTGTTTCTCCTAACGATCTCTATCACATCCACATCAATAAAACGTGGTTGCAAAAATGTCAGATTTTCTATCTCTGGCAGCCCTCCCTTCAACTCGACCCTTTCTCCTGTATCTCTACTCCATCCCTCCATCTCATCCTTGGCTGTAATGTAGGAATGAGTGACCAAGCAATCTGACCTTCCATAATTATCTACCTATATTAACAGAGCTGAGAATGCTTAGGGAAGTTAAAATGTTAAAACAAATGCAATACAGTGCAGTACTTATCTGACCAGACTTCCTCCAACAGCCTCCATGCTGACAAGGCCCCACCACTACTTGAGCTCTCTGGGCAGCCCCTCCAGAGTGATGGTTGTCGTTGTGCTAGTAGTGGTGGTCGTGGTCCTCTACAGGTAAATGCCTTGAAACCGGAAAGGGTGGCCACCAATTCGCCTGTCAAGCATGCTGCCCTTCCAACTCACACCCCTGAAAAATAAATTCCTTATGAGTCATCACACTAAAAAAACTACGTAAAAAAACATCCACCGTGAAATATCCAGAAAAGTACAGAAAACCAAAATTCCACACCCAACCCTGAGCACACACACACACACACACACACACACACACACACGATTATGCTATATAAATGGGTCTCAGGGAAAGAGAAAATAGACAAATGAGCATATAACCTATGGGGAAGCATCAGCAAGAAGACACTGCAAAAAACTGCATACAAAGAAAGGTGATAAAGACGTAAGGAAATTCAGTTTCCCAAACAGGGCAACTGATCAGTGGACTGCACTACCGAATGAAATGGTGCGTGCCAAAACAATTCATAAATTTAAGGATATGTATGATAAGTGATTTAATACACGGAACAGTACGAGCTTGACTCATTCCTGTTAAGATACGATTAGGTAAGAACACACACACACACACACACACACAGTTATCGTTCTGTTTTCAGCTATTGATATTAATTATCTAAGAAGGCTTTAGAAATATTCAGGAGTCTTTACAATACAAACAAAAACCAATATCGCCATTGTAAAAGCAATATCACCATTATAAAACCAATACCACCATTATAAAAGCAATCAGAGGGAGAAAAAATGAACAACAGCTTACCAATGCGCACACAACCTTCACCGGCCACACTTCAAGCCAAAATGATCAAAAGCCTGCAAGCTCTCCCTACCCCAAAAATTCGTTCCTCCCCATTGTTTCCTCCCCTCCCCCCCTCCCTCCACTAATTTGCTTGTTTCCTCCAATACCACCTTCCTCCTCCCCTCCTTTCCTCCACCTCTCTCTCTCTCTCTCTCTCTCTCATCCTTTCCTTTCCTTCCTTCTTTTCATCTCTTGTCATCCCACCTTCCCTCCACTTCTTTCTCCTCCCTGAAAAACACGTGTCCTCTATCCCCCTCCTACTCCCCTTATCTCCTTCCTCCTCTCCATCCCCTCCCTACCCCCTTACCACCTCCATCCCCTCCTCTCACTTCCCTCCCCATCAACACCTCTATCCCCCCCCTTCTTCCTTTCTCTCTGGCTTTATTGAACATTCAAAATTTTAGAGCCATATATAATTACACACACACACATACACATGGTATGCCGTGCCGTGAATACTGTCTGATAATGTGGAGAAACAAGTAAGCGAAGGACCTAGATGTCACTAACAGGTCTCTTTACCAGTGTGGAATGTCTACGCTACCCATTTATGCTATTTTGTGCAATAAAGGATATTATGACATGGTTTGAATGCATCCACATGTAATGTTATGTATATCTATCATAGTTAAAGCAGTAAAAATGTATATTTTTTCTGTATAATACACTTATTTAAAACAAGGAACAATTTCAGTTCTACCTGCACTCGTCCGATTGTTTGGCTACTGCATCACAGATATACTTAGTAAACTATTTACAAGACAACTGCCAAACACTGGTAGCCACACTTACTTTAAAGCGTTTAGGACCTGCAGAAGATCTGCTTTCAGTAAATCATTAGTCTTGAATATCGAACAAGTCTGGCACAGTAAGATGGCCACCGATGACTTCAGATTATCTATGATTCATAATACTTATGCCATGAGTTATTCTCCTACTGCCTGTGGGTAAACTGTAATTTCTATGTGTATGGCTACCTGTATATATTTTGTATCATGTCGGAAGAGTCTAATGATTGAAAATGATATAAGGTGGGTTATTGTATTACCTGTTAGGTGTTGATAAATTGATTTCAGCATGTACAGAAGCATTATTTTGCCATCTTAATCATTTAACTTCCGTGTGGATCATTCAGGACAGGTATTTATTCATTATACACACCTACTCTTGCAATACCCGTATCTACCACATATATCTATCATGTCAGTTGTACCAGCATCACGTTTTCTATCATCCAGGTCACTAAACGAGAACGTGTGGAAAATGACGTCAGAACCAGTGTGGATTTACGGCACTGCTTCCCTCCACATCTTTCCTTCCACCTCCCCTCCCTTCCTTCACTCGCTACCCCTCCCTAATTTCTTATCCTTCACTTCCTTTCCTTCGTTTCCCCTCCTTGTCTTTCCACCTCTTGTCATATTTCTTCCCTCCACATCTTCCTCCTCCCTGAACAGCACGCTTCCTCCACTGCCCCCTCCCTCCTTTCCCCCTTACCTCCTCCCTCCCCTCCTTCCTCCTCTCTCCCTTCTAACCCTTCTTTCCTCCTCCCTCCATTCAACCCCTCCTTCCCTCTCTCTCTAGAACATGTGAAATTTTAGTCATACATATAAAAACACACGCACGCGCACGCGATCATCAGGATACTTATCATACATTCACATGTACAATACATATGCACACACAGAATATACGACACACACACATACACGACACGCATACACTAAGACTCCACGACACTCCTAAGATTCTCTCTCTCTCTCTCTCTCTCTCTCTCTCTCTCTCTCTCTCTCTCTCTCTCTC
>JAGKTI010007558.1:0-36458 GCA_018397915.1 Birgus latro
GAACATGTGTTAAAAAATTTCCCTAAATATTAATCATAATTTCCTGCTTTTAATTAAATTTTTTCATGCATGGTTTTTAAGTGCACCAGCTATGAAAAAGGTGAATGCCAGTGAATTTCATGTCTGGTCATAACCTACCCTAACCTAACCTAACCTAACCTAACCTAACCTAACCTCCATTTTTCTGGTAACAATTTACATCATTTACTGTATTTGATGCTTTGCATCCAATAATTTAGTGCATAAAATGTGAGAAAAGATGTCCGATACTTACTTATACTATGCTGGCAAGTTCTGACCACCTATGCCTCACTCACCTCTAAATCATCATTTTTTGGTTAAAATTCAATTAATTCATGCTTTGTGTGCATTATTTATGTGAAATGGGACCCAAATAAGTGCTATACATGTCCAGTAGGGAGGTAGGAAGGTAGTTTTCTGATTTAGGTTAGGTTAGGTTAGGGTCATGAATGACTAGTGCTGGAGCTTCAGGGCCCAATATTCGGACAAGACCACTATTCGAACATGCCTTTTGGCTCTGTTGTGTTGAATAATGGAGGGATTACTGTAATAATGATAATCTATCCCTCTGTCTATCTATTGCCAGGTGCCATAATCCCGTATGGGGTGGCCATTCGACTTTGAGTTATTTGTTTTGCAGGAAGGGGCACTAACCCTCCACCAACCTACTTGTTGATACGTAGGGAGCATGTACAGTATAGTTTGGTCATATGGTTACCACCCAGCATTGTCAACGGTTTCTTGGCTTACAGGAAACCATTTGGCTTTTCACTCAATGTTAAGCCACCTGTAAAGGAAAGAAAAGCAATAAGAAGTGACAGGAAAGATGGGAGAAATAGGAAGAGAGGAGGGCAGGCACAGAAAAAGAATGGTAAAGGCTAAGGAAGAAGTAGGGAGCACTACATCAAGTGAGTGGATGATGGTCGCCACCACCTACACCATAATAATAATAATAATAATAATAATAATAATACAGTAATTCCTCCAAGATCCGATGCAATAGAGCCAAAGCACCGTCCAGAACTTGGTCTTGTCCAGGACTTGGGGAAAAATGCCCCTGGACATGTACTTGCCCAACCCATCCCACCTTTGAAAGCCACCTAAATAACTCCCTACCGGACACGTGCTGCACCTATTTAAGACCACATTCACACAAATAAGGGACAGAAACCATAAAATAAATGAAAAGGAACCAGAGAATGAGAAATTAGAATTGAGTAAGGAAAATATTTAGCATTGTACAGGGTACTTACGACATATCCGTGGCTGTCGGTAAGATTAACCCGCCTCCTCTATGGCTCTGACAGTAGTGAAGGTGCACTTGAAGCACATACAGTAATCCAGTGTTGCACTGCACCTAATCCTTTGCACTGTGAATTAAAATTGTTTAACACTGCACATTCTCTTCTTACTTGCGCCATGCCAGTTGCAACACTCCAGTGTTTCACTCTGCACTTAATCCTTTGCACTCTGAATTCTAATTTCTTAACAGTGTAAATTCCCATGTGGTCTAGTGGTGAGGTATTGCAGTTTATTCACTGTCAGAGCGAGCACTTGGGCAGCCATGGCGATGAGCGTTCAGTTACGACAGTAGGTAGGCGGGAAATGGGGAGGATGCGAGGATTCAGGGGCGCTCTAGCGGACGTCGCTGGAACTACGCACCCAAACACAGCTGTTCGTCACCACACGGCAAATTTAGAGTAGGGACGAGCACGAAAGGGCTTTCTGTGTGTGTGTGTGTCCAGATATCTCATGGAATATTCCGAGACTAGGATTAATGGACCCAAGCCCAAAATATCCGGGACTTGCGGTGTCCGGGACTTGGGCGTCCGAGTCTTAAAGGGATTATTGTATAATAAGATAGTAATCACTCTAATATCTGAATGTCCAATAACCAGACACCCCAATGTCTGGACATTTTGGGCTCTGGTCCTCAGAACCCCAAAATGCCCCCCCCCCCTCCCCCAAGTTTGAACTTGATGCAGGGTGCCAGACAACTGTGTTACTGTGTTTACGATTGTTTCCCACTCCCCAGGCTCCACTTCCCCTCTCCAGTTCCCTTTCAACTACTATCGTGAGTAAATTATAATCGGTATGGCTGCCGCTGGTGCTTGTTTTTGTTTAAACAATTATAATTCACAGTGCTAAGGATTAAGTGCAACACAACACTGGATTACTGTATGTGCTTCAAGAGCATTTTCATTACTGTCAGAGCCTTTGAGGTGGGGTAATCTTCATAACAACCACCACGGTTATGTTGCAAATGCACTGTGAACTGGTAAATATTTTCCAAAATCACCTCTAAATCCTCATTCTCTTCTTTCATTTCATTTTTTTCATGCTTTGTGTCCCTTATTTATGTGCATAGGCTCTGAAAAAGGTGATTTTCTTAGTGATTTTCATGTCTGTTACCTAATTTCAGTATGCTGTCAATGGGTAAATATTTGCCATACATACCTCTGAATCATCATTCTCTGGTTCCATTTTATTTATTTCATGCTTTTCTCCATTATTTTTGTGAACAGGGTCTTAAATAGGTACTATGCATGTCTGATAGGGAGGTATGTAGGTGGTTTACTGAGTTAGGCTGGGTTAGGGTCCATAAGTACCGGTCCTGAATCTTCAGGCCCAATAACCAGACAGACCTAATTTCCGGACATGCCTTTGGCTTTATTACATCAGATATTGGAGGGATTACTGTAATTGTTTTGTTTTGTTTTATTTTTGAAGGCTTCAACATGCTTGCATGCATCAACTTTAGTCACCTAATGGCAGCTCTTCATGCTGCTTGATCTATGGCAGTCTCCTGGTTCAGTCCCTTAACCCTGAGGTCACACTTAATGATGTCATCCCAGGTCTTTTTTTGGTCTACCCCTCGCAACTCCACCCCTAATATTAATGCTTCTCACTTTCTTCACCCAGTTATCATCCCCCATCCTCTCCACATGCCCAAACCACCTCAATCTACCTCTCCTCTTCACGACACCAATACTGTACACTTCGGTCCCATCCTACCTTTCAACTCTTCCACCATAAACGTAGTCCCGCCAGGCTTTGCATTCAGGGACACACTGCACGTCCACCTACTCATTGTCTTTTTTTTTTTTTTAATGCAAGGAAGATGGAACCAAAGTCCACAGGCCTGCATACTGTTCCTTCCAAGAAAAAGCAAAAAAATACAAAAGAAAGCCAAATTCAGGATCTGTTCATTTCGAGATGCCTGGACACACTGCGTTTGAAAGACTGGAGATCATAGGAAGTAGGAAATACAGACAGAGGAAGACAGTTCCAGAGTTGACCAGTTGCATAAATGAAGGACTGGGAGTAACAGTTAACTCTTGCATTAGAGAGCTGGACAGAAAAGGGATGAGAGTTTGTTGCTAGACGGGTACTACTTGCCCGTCGTAGAGGTGGAGGGATGCAAGCAGACAGTTCAGAGGAACAGTGACTGTTTAAGTAGCGATAGAAGAGAGATAAAGATTCAACAGTGCGGCGAAGAGACAAGGGTTGAAGGGAATCGGTAAGAGGAGGAGAGTTAATGAGACGAAAAGCCTTTGACTGCACCCTATTGAGAAGAACTGCTTGTGGGGAGCCTCCCCACACATGAGAGTTGTACTCCATACACGGACGAATAAAGCCCGTGTACAAGGTCAACAACTGTGCAGGGGTAAAGAAAGTTTGGAATCGGCTTAGCACACCTAATCTCTTGGAAGCAGATTTCACAAGAGATGTAATATGTTCTTTCCAAGACAAATCTCGAGAGAATGAAACCCCAAGCATGTTCAAGGATGATGCAGGACATAACTGTTTATTATTAAACATTAGTGGGTAATCTTGTGGAAGATTTTGTCGGGTTGATAAGTGTAAGAACTGAGTTTTTGATGCATTCAAAATAACAAGATTATTTTTACCTCAATCAGAGATACGAGCCAAGTCAGACATTAGGTGTGCCATAGCCTCATCCCTTTTTTGTTGAAGTAACTGCTGAGATGGACATTGCGGAAACCGAATGGAAAGGTGAAGGGTACGTTTAAGCCTGCGAATATCCTCTTCCTTTACTGCCCAGGGTCTCACTACCATACAGCATTACACTCCTAACACATGCTGCATACAGAGATCCATAAGCATGTAGGGAGAGCCCTCTGATTGTTAGGAGAGGCAACAGCTCCCTGAACTTCTTTCAACCACTCCTCACCCTAGCCACAGAGCTAGCTCTAGCCTGACCTCCAGCACATAATGTGTCTCCCAAATAACAAAACTCTTCCACACACTCAAGAGACTCATCAGTATGTTCAGTCCTTTCCACACCTGACAATCTCCACCTACTCTCCCCGACACACTGCACACATAATATCAGCATCATCTCGCAGTCTACCTCTGATACCACTACATCTTTTATTTACCCACTTATCACAAACACTGCACAAGATGGAATTACTTCCCACACCCTTGTGGCAAACTGCACATGGCCACCCTCCCTCTTCCTTGACAGTACTGAAATCTTTCCTCTGCCTCCCTTTCATTCTCTGCAATCAACGCCAAGTCATCACCATATGACATCTCCCATGGGAGTCCTTTTTTGAAGTCACATGAGAGGGCTTCAGGTACCATGATAAACAACAAGGGACTCAAAACTGACCCTTGATGCACACCAACATTCAAGGAAAACTCATCACTCAAATCTCCGTTCACTCTTGCCTTGGTGCGAGCACACCCTGTATGGCCATAACCACCCAAACCAGCCACTCCTCGATCCTAAGCTTTCTCATTGCCCACTTCACCACCTCTCTAGGGACTCTGGCAATGGCCTTCTCCAAATCAGCAAAAACAAAGTACAGTTCTCTTTTCTTTCCTATATATTTTTCAGAAGCTGTCGAACATTGCATCATTGGTTCCCCTGCCTGACATAAACCTAAATTGCATCTCATCAATATTCACTCTTTATTTAATCATACCTTCTAGAACTCTCTCCATTACCTTAATTTTCTGATCTAAGAGCTGTATACCTCTATAAATTCCTCTTTCCAGGGCATCACCCTTCCTCTTGTACACATTTACAGTCACACTTTTCAGCCAATCATCTGGGACAACACTCTTATGTTTAATCATATTTATCAGGTCAGTGACTAACCTCACTCCTGTATCTCCTGAGGCCTTCAATATTTCAGCAGTTTTCCTGACACACCAGCTGCCATCTCCACCTGCATCCTACCTATTCCCTCACTCACTTTAGCATCATCAATTGAAGGTCAAGGGCCAAACACTGGATCTGCTGGCTCTAAACCTTCCCTATCTCAATCAGACTCCACATTCAAGAACCAGCTATAATGCTCTCTCCATGTTTCTCTAATATCCCCACTATTACCACTACCCTTCCTTCATTATTCTTCACACACTGCTCACCTATAATATCCCGATCCTCCCTCTTCATCTGATTGTTCCTTTCCACATGATTTAGGTTATCAAGTAGAAGTCTCTGTGACTCAGAATTTGCCCTGTATACCTCACTTCTATCCCTATACTTGGCAGCCAAGTATTCTTCCTTGTTACCACCCTTTTTCTATTCCCAGAAAAGACTTCTTTTCTCCTTAACTGCAGCATCTACATTCTCATCTCACCACCAAGTTATTTCATGTCTTGGTGGGTCTCTTGTCCAACTGCATACTGCATCTGTAACTCTCAAGAGGTTGTTCTTGAGGGCTCTGTACTGTTCATTAATGCCTCCCTGTTCAGCCACCACTCTCCTCATCTCGCAATAGAAAGCATCCCTTACTGCTTGGTTTTCCAGCTTCCATATTTTCCCCGTAGGTGCATAAGTCCTCTTTTTCATCACTCGTTCTTTAAGGACCATGCCACAGATCAATAATTTGTGCTGCTGCACACACTCCTCACCTCCTATAACTTTAACATTACTCACTAACCTCCTATTAGCCCTCCTGACCAGGAAATAATCTATCTGACTGCTATTTCCCCCAAACTCATATGTAATCAACCTACTCTCTCTTTTCCTAAAATGTGTGTTGCATACACTCATGTTCATTGCCTCCCCAAACTCGAGTATCCTTTTCTCTTCCTCATTTCTTGTACCATATGCACATCCCCCGTGTACTTCCTTTATATCCTTGAGCTGCCTCACCTACATGACCATTTAAGTTCCATCTCAAAACCACGATCTCATCATCCCCCATACTTCCTACTACACTTATTAAGTCATCCCAAAATCTATCCTTCTCTACCTCATCTGAGCTTGCCAGTAGAGCGTATTCAGATATAATTGCAAACATCATTCCACCGAACAAAATAGTCATTACTAATATCCTGACATTTACTTTCATACCATTCATAACATATTCCATCCATGTCTCCGCAACTAACTCAATCACACCCCTATGTCCATCTGTCCCTCCCCCACCCCTGCCAAAACAGCTTACGATAGCAATCCTTCCCAGCAGTCTTTCTGGCTGATCCACCCTCTGTACCAGACTTCCTGCAAACATCCCACAATCCACCCAAAAGTTTTAAAGATGCTTCTCAAGCCAAGTCACTTATTTGTCATCTCTGTTAGTCATCAGTAAATCTGCTCACCACTTTTCAATGGCATGCATACCTGGCTTTGGATCATTCAGTTTATTATCTTGGACATACAGAGTACTGTACCTTTACATCAAACTTTTGTTTCTTGAGCATGTTGACAACTTCCATTCTTCCTCCTGTATCATTGATTTCTATTATATCACGTTAAACACAGTCATGTTTTTGTTGTTTCTGCTGCTGCTGCACCAGATAACGTATGTCACCCTGATGATATATATTTTCTTTATTATTGCAACCCCCAGATGATTTTTTTCAGCTTTCAGAGGACTTTGAACTGAAGGAGTTAGCTTTAGCGTTCATAATCCCCTTCTTTACAGTACAGAGACTAGAGCTTTGTTCCATCCATCCATCCATTATCCAATCTTATGTCACCCTACAGAGGAGTGTAGGAGCCCGGGGCTAGGCAAGTTGGTCCTGACATTTAAGATGAGAGTGACCAGCCTCACTCATCCCTGAGTGGCATTACATGAGCTATAAACCCCAACCATCCCTTGGATATAACCCTTCACCGGCTCAATCCGATTGGAGCGTCGTAATTACCCACTAAACCACCAGGCGCCAAAATTGGGTTATATGGTTACCACCCTACGTAGTAAATGGTTTCCTGGTGAACAGGAAACCATTTGGCTTGTTACTCAGTGTAGAGTCACCGAAGAGCAGCACTACATCAAGTGAGTGGATGATGAGCACCCCCACCTACCACAAAACAAGTTGAATAAAACTGTGAGATGTTAGCAAGTGTACATATAAGAGAACATCATCAGGTTGAAAGGGGTTGAAGTGCCTGTGAACTCATTTTAGTGCAAAAATATGTGCCACAGCCGTACCTTGTTTGTTTATGTGATATTTTTTCCTCAGGACATTTGCAATGATCAAACCTGATGCTGTACCTCGACTGGGTGAAATCCTTGACTTCATACAGAGCCGGGAGTTTGAGATAACCCAGATGAAGATGGTTAGGTTGAACCAAGAACAAGCAGCAACATTTTACAAGGAACATGAGGGACGACCCTTCTTTGAGTGAGTTGGCACTTACTTTCTAGGCTTTCAGTGATATTGAGATTTGTGTAGTTATTTGTCATATGACATCATCATCATCATCATCTGGATCTCCTTTCCTTTCCTAGGGCAGTAATGGCTCCCAAACATTTTTGTTCTGTTTCCTTTCCATCCCCCCCCCCATCCCAACTAAATAGATAACACCTGTTTTCCCCCAGATATAATATGATAACATCCGTGGCCCCCATCTACATCTTCATTTGAGGAAGCAAACAAAGCAACGTTACTCAGGAGCATGTGGGATATGAGATAACAACTTGAGTGGTCAAAAATGGAAATGAGATGCATACAGATAAAAGAACACTTATAAATGCACTTGGAAACTTAATGGTCGCTGAAATTACATTTGTGCTACCAAGTGGGATATGAGTGGTTGGAACAGGAAGGGTACTGAAGAGATAATTTTCTTTGCAGAACAGGCTATGCTTTATCAGTTTGATAGTTAACATCATCATCATCACCATCATCATTCAATCCTACGTTGCCCCATGAGGAGTGTAGGAGCCCGGGGCTAGGCAAGTTGGTCCTGACATTTGACCCTATGAAATTTCTGGGCCGACCTGATTATGTCTGTGCTAGAGTCAGCCCTTTCAAGCTGACCCACATCTTCACGGCACGATATTTTTCTTTGATCCCTCTGTGCATATACATTTTTCATGCTAGAATGTTGGATCTGGTGTTATTTGAAAGCTGAATATTTGTACTTTATTGTAGAATGTTCAAAAAAGGGGAAAAAATAAAATAAAATGTCAAAATGACAAGTTGAAGTTAGGTGAAAACCAAAAGGTTTATACCTTGCCGTAGAAAAATATTCGGGGAAAAAATACTAATAAAGATATGTAAATATGGTTTAAACCATGCAAAACTACAATATATTACCTTTACAATGATATATACATTATGGTAATTTTAGCATTTTGTTGCGTGGTAAAGCGAAAGGAAAGAGATGCATAATTTTCTTTTAGTCTCGGCCGCATATTCGCTTCACAATCTTTTTCTTTGATCGGTCAGTGGAAATACACTTTTTATGTTGGATGCTGGTTGGGGTGTTATTTTGAAGCTGAATAGTTGTACTTTATTGTAGTTTGTTCCAAAATGGAAAACAAATCAAATAAAAAGTCAAAGTGACGAGTTGAAGTTAGGCAAAAACCAAAAATTTTATACCTTGCTGTAGAAAAATATCCACCAAGAATAAAGTGATGAAGAAATAAAGCAATGAGTCAGACAAGCTGTGCAGTGCCCGCCACTTATAGAGCAACCATTCCTTCACATCATGCTCGAGTCTTTCTTACGATGCATAAACGCGATTTATAGTGAATATTTTACAAAGGGCTCTTAAAATGACCATTAAAAGCGTCATCGGAATCTCTGAGGTTGGATTTGAAATGACGATCAGAACCATCATCGAAATCTCAAAGGGTTAAGATGAGAGTGACCAGCCTCATTTATCCCTGAGTAGTATTACATGAGCAGTAAACCCAAACCACACCTTGGATATAAACCTTCACCAGCTCAGTCCGATTGAAGTGCTGTAATTACCCACTAAACCAAAATTTGGTTATATCGTTACCACCCAGCTTAGTAAACGGTTTCCTGGTGTACAGGAAACCATTTGGCTTGTCACTCAGTGTAGAGTCACCTAAAGGCAGAAGGAAGAGGAAAGAATGAAGGAAAGAAAGACAGAAGAGGGAGTGTAAAGTCACCTGTAAGCAGAAGGATGAGGAAAGAGTGAAGCAAAGAAAGACAGAAGAGGAAGGAAAGAAGGATGGAGGAAAGGAAAAGGAAGTGAGTGGATGGTGAGTGCCCCCACCTACCACAGTAGTTTGAAAGTTTGATAGTTAACAGGTTTGGAATTAGAAGAAAAAAAAATGCAGGCAAGAATAAAAGAAACACCCAGATAGCCAATTTGTTGAGACCAGGGTAGTGTCTCATTCTTATGCCAGACTCCATTAATCTTTATGAAGTGTTTTTGTCAAATAAGTCACTTGTGATTTTGAAGAATTCATCTTGCTTAGCCTCTTGTTATACACTGCATAGGGTAGTTGTCAGAAAAAAGGTCCTTTTAAAATCATGCCTTAGGAATTATTATAAAATTATATCACCAGTGACTCCAGATACTTAAGATTACCCCATGTCCCCCCAGAAAATGCAGCTTGTCCCTTCAGTTGGGAAACCACTGATTAAGATTAGAGCCTTCAGTCCATTGACATATATTTTTCATTGTAATCAGTCCACCATCTGACTGTTATTCAACCGTAGAAGGATCTTTGTTAGCGAAAGAGATGATCAGAGGTCTGTTGAGCTCCTCCTGTTTGAAAACTCTTTCCTAACTTGAATAAAATTGCCTCGAGAACAAAAGTGAAATTTTAAAATATGTCAGCAGATTAAGGCTGGGGTAAGTATGTTTATGTATGAGACATTTGGTGGTTGGTGTCTATCTGCCGATGGAAGTACTGCCATAAGAATTATGGTTGGCCACAAGTTTGGTAGCTAGGCAGAAATGCATTAACAAGGAACTCAGCCAGAAGTACACTCAAAAGCAACAATCAGTACTCCCTTTGGAAGCCAAAGCGGGTAATTGAATGAACCAGATGAACACGATTGTTTCAGAACTACCCAGCTACATTTTCCTCACATCACAAATGGAAGGCTCTGCCATTCAGGCCAAATTATGGTACTCTGGAGTTGGTCATCTATCTATCTATCTGTTGCCAGACCCCTTAATCCCGTAAGGGGTGGCCGCAAACGAATCGCCTCCATGTCACTCTGTCTCCCGCCAATTCACTGCCCTGCTCCCAGCTCACACCCCCATCTCTCATATACCTCTCCACTCCATCCCTCCATCTCATCCTTGGCCTCCCCCTCCCTCTCCCCCCCCTCTAACTCATTCACATACACTCTCCTCGTCAGCCTCTCACTCTCCATCCTCTCCACATAGCCAAACCACCTTAATGTGTTTCTCCTAATGCTTCCAATCCCATCCACATCCACACTACAACGCTCCTTTACATCCTTATTTGTCAGTGTCTTTCCTTGTGACTTCACATGCTCCTCTCAAATAACTCATTTCCACTGCTCTCACTCTTGACTTCTGTCCCTCCAACAGGGTCCAAGCATCACTTCCATATATTAGAGTTGGTATCACAATACTGTCATGTAGTAGCTTTTTCACTTCCATGCTCACTTCCCTGTTTCTTATCACTGCTTTCAAGGAACTAGTAACCTTTTTTCCCTGCTTCACTGTTTCAAGCACTTCACCCCCTAAACTTCCATTCTTACTCATCACACTACCCAAGTACAATCGCCCAAAGAAGTGATGACTCAATTTCTTTAAGTTTCGGACAAAACTCCCTGGGTCTGGCAACGTTCATTTAGGAGACGGAAACAGTCTTTGCTTGCCCTGCAAACATTATTTATGGTGTAAAAAAAAAATAATCTTGCGAAAATACTAGTTGAGTTTAGCATTTTTTTTTTTAATAGATCAATCAAAAAGTAAATAAATAGTGACATCTGGCACATTTTCACGACTCATGCCAGCAGTTACCAATGAAGCGATTATCCCGCTAAATTTGGAGATTTCAAAAGCAGTCTAGCTGGTATAAAATTATTACATTTCTCTAGCTCTTTTTTTTCAGGTCTTGCCCATTTTTTTTTTTTTAGGTCTTGCCTGTTTTTTTTTTCGTTAATTTCCCTGTCTGTCGGATGTTTACCGCTTCTGAGACTAGTTTAGCGGATTTCAATAATTTTTCCTTTGGTAACAGTGCACAGCTGGCCTTCCGTCAGTCATTACCACGCCTGGGGAGCGAGGGGTTGTCTCGTCCTTTGTCACGGTCCCCTCCCCCCCCCTTATTTTTAATATAATGTTTTTTGGTTTTAATTATCTTCATTGTCGCATTCATACTTTTGACTATCAACCTCTCCCTCTTTAGTTCTTCCATGCAACTGCCCTACATGGTTTATAAGGTGTCGGAATTTCGTGTGAATAAATGTGACCAGTTTTCCACTTATGATTGCGCTGGTTTCACTAACGTCACTGAATGCCGGCAGATTAATTTGCTTCTTGATAGCAACACAAGTGGTAAGTGGTTGTTCTTGGGCACATGTATTAATCCGTCTGTCTTGGTTTTGCGCTACAAGGGGCTCCAGTAGCAAATTTCCAGTGTTCTACCTCTATATCGCGTATCTATCTGTTAACTGTCAAGGTGCCAGTATATCTGTCTTACTGGAATATTTGCTAAATAAAGACAATAATCTGCTTCCACCGATGGGCTGTAGTTTCTTGTTGATCAATCTTGCTTACAGGCTTTCAGCACTTACGAGTTTACCTGCGTGAGTATCATCCCGCATAGAGGATTGAATGTGGATAATAATATATCTTTAGATGTTTATTTTTTCTGATTTGATGGCACTAATGATTTTGAAATTATGATTATCTGCGGGTTTTATTTTATGGGACATATGTCCTTCAGTATTGTTGATTTTGAATGGAAAATAAGTATCACGAGAGTTTCTCCGCATTTTAACCCTGAAACCGTTGAACAATAGGGAGTGCGTTTCACATTCTTTCGTACTACTAAGCCTCAACTTTAGGTTATTGTGGTTTCCTCTTCCGTAATGCTAGATATACACGGTAAAAACACTAATATGTTACTTTTTGGTGTTGTTTACCCAAATACTGCAATATCCGGTGTGCAATATAGAAAATATAACATGGCCATGACAGTTGCCAGATACCACTTTCTGAGCGAAAGGTACTGGAAATCGGGTCATCACTTCTTTGGGCGATCGTACTTAAACGCACTCACATTCTCCATTTCCTCCCCATCCAATCTCACTGTACATTCACTAACTTCACTTCTCTCGAAGACCATCACTATACTCCTCCCTACGTTCACCTTTAGATTCCTTTTCTTACACACACTCCCAAACTCATCCACCAAGCCTTGCAGCTCCCCTTCGTCTTCACTTAACAACACAGTATCATCTGCAAACAACAGTACAGGGAGTTTCCAAACATTTCCCTCTCTCACTAGGGCCGCTCCAACATCCACTGCCCTACCTTGTATCTGTTTTATAACCCCATCCATGTACAGATTGAACAACCATGGAGACATGACACATCCTTGTTTCAGTCCAACCTTCGTTTCGTTCATTTTTGAAGGCTCCAACATGCTTGCATGTGTCGGCCTTGGTCACCTAATGGCGGCTCTCCACGCTGCTCGATCTCTGGCAGCCTCCCTATTCAGTCCCTTAACCCTTAAGTCACATTTAATGACCTCATCCCATGTCTTTCTCGGTCTGCCCCTCCCAACCCCTCCCCCAATATTAACACTTCTCACCCTCTGTACTCAATTATCCTCCCCCATCCTCTCCACATGTCCAAACCACCTCAGCCTACCTCTCCTCATCACAACACCAATACACTCCAGTCCCATCCTACCTCTCAACTCTTCTATCGTAAACCCAGCCCCCCCAGGCCTTGCACGCAGGGACGCACTGCACAACCACCTAATCATTGTCATTTCTGTACGTTTAAACCTGCGAATATCTTCTTCCTTTACTGCCCAGGTCTCACTACCATACAGCATCACATTCCTAACACATGCTGCATACAAAGACCCCTTAGCACGTAAGGAGAGTCCTCTCAATGTCAGGAGAGGCAACAGCTCCCTGAACTTCTTCCAACCACTTCTCACCCTAGCAACCGAGCTAACTCCAGCCCCACCTCCGGCACATAACATGTCTCCCAAATAACAAAACTCCTCCACACACTCAAGAGACTCACCTGCAAGTTCAACTCTCTCACGCCTAACAATCTCCGCCTGCTCTCCCCGACACACCGCACACATGAATTCAGCATTATCTCGCAGTCTACCTCTAATACCACTACATCTCTTGTGCACCCATCTATCACAAACACTGCACAAGATGGAATTACTTCCCACACCCATGTGGCAAACTGCACATGGCCACTCTCCCTCTCCTCTGATTGTACCGCCACCAACCCTAGATATCATCACTTTTGTTTTATCTGCATTTACCCTTAAGCCCTTGTGCCCCATACCATCTCTTCACTTCTTAAATCTTTCCTCAGCCTCCCCTTCATTCTCAGCAATCAACACCAAATCATCAGCATACAACATCTCCCATGGGAGTCCATCTCTGAAGTCACGTGAGAGGGCTTCNCTGATTTGCCACCCTAAAAACCATATTTTTCCTTCCTTCATGATTTAGATTATCAAGTAAAAGTCTCTGTGACTCAGACTTCGCCCTGTATACCTCTCTTCTAGCCCTGCGCTTGGCAGCCAAGTACTCCTCCCTGTTACCACCCTTCTTCCATTCCCGGAAAAGCCTTCTCTTCTCCTTAACTGCGGCTTCTACACCCTCATCCCACCACCAAGTTACTTTATGTCTTGGTGGGCCTCTTGTCCAACCGCATACTGCATCGGTAACTCTCAAGAGGTTGTTCTTAAGGGCTCCATACTGTTCATTAACGTCTCTATCTTCGGCTTCCTGTTCAGCCACCACTCTCCTCATCTCACTATAAAAGGCATCCCTTACTGATTGGTTTCTCAGCTTCCATATTTTCCTCCTAGGTACATATGTCCTCCTTCTCATCATTCGTTCCTTAAGCACCATGTCACAAATCAACAGTTTGTGCTGCTGCACACACTCCTCGCTTCCTATAACTTTAACATCCCTCACTAATCTCCTATCAACCCTCCTGACCAGAAAATAATCTATCTGGCTACTATTCTTCAAATAGAAAAATTCACTCAGTTCACTATCCACCCGTACTACAGCCTTAGCACTCTCATACATACTCTTCACGGCCTTCAACAACTTCCCATCTGCTCCATATATTCTTAATACTTTCCACAATCCTTGTCAATCCACCCTGTCATATGCTTTCTCCAAATCCATGAAGGCTGCATACAACTTCTTTCCCTTCTTTAGAAACTTTTCCACAAAGGATCCAAGAATGAATATCTGATCTACACAACCTCTTCCCTTCCTATAACCTCCCTGTTCTTCTCCAACTGATTCCTCTGTTATTTCCATAGCTCTGTCAGTAAGTATCCTACCATATACTCTTCCTACTATACTAAGAAGGCAAATACCCCTATGATTACCACACACTTCTTTTTCCCCTTTTGCTTTTTGCAGGGGAATAATTATACCTGACTTCCAATCCTCTAGGACTCTACCTTCCTCCCAGGCCAATCTGCACGTCTTTCACATCCATTCTGTTACTGTCTCTCCCCCATGCTTCAGCATTTCACCACACACTTCATTAATTCCTGGGGCTTTCCCTATTTTATTTTTCTCCATTGTTTCCACAACTTCCACCCTACTGATTTCTTTCTCTCTTCTCACATCCCTCCTTCTCCCAGCCATTCCCCAGCCACTTATATTTGCATTACTTTCATTCTCCTTGTTCAACAATTCATTAAAGTATTCTCTCCATGTGCTCACTTTTTCTCCCTTCTCGACTAGTAATCTACTGTTTTTATCTTTCACTCCCCAACTACCTTACTTGGCACCCTGTCTAACTCTCTTTACCTCTTTCCAGAACATTTTCTTACATTCCCTCCACTGTACACTCAAATTCCTTCCTAATTTTTCATTCACTCTCCTCCTACTCTCTCTTACCAATCATTTCACCTCCCTCTTCCTGTCTTCATACAACTCTCTCTTTCGTCTCTCAACTTCTTTGACACCCCTGTTTCTCATCTACTCGCTAAATGCTTTCTTCTTGTGTGCCACAGCCTCTTTCACCTCATCATTCCACCATGATGTTATCTGCACCCCCTTTTATCTTCTCTTTACCCCACACACCACTTTTTATACTGCAGAGATTTCTTCTGTGAATATCTTGCACACACCTTCCACGTCCCTCGACTGCTCCAATCTATATTTACCCAATCGCTCCTCCACTTCCCTTTTATATTCAGCCTTTTTCCCATCCTCTTGTAACTTTTCCACCCTCCTTGTAAGAACTACTTCCTCCTGTCCTTCCCTTCTCCTATTTCTCCATTTTTTTTGGACTTTGATACTTGGTGGTCCAAAGTCCACTCCCCCAACATCCATATACTCTTGCATCCATTACACACTTTCTCATCCTTTCATCCACCCACACGTTTTCAGTCATTGCCTTTCATTCATTCAGTTCATCATCCACCCGTCTCATCATTCGCCACATATGCCTATGGATTATTTTGTGCCTGAAGAGGGTATTAGCTATCACCAAACCCCTCCCAGCACAAATATCCACTAAAGCACTGCCATTCCCATCCATCTCTGCAGGCACACCCCACTCACCAACAACTCCATCCACCTTCACATTCCCTACTTTTCCATTCATATCTCCTATCAGAAACACTTTCTCCTCCAATTCCACCTTAGATGATTCCGATGCTGTTCCTCCATCACTTCCTCCCCTCTGACTTCCTCATGGCTGACATTAAAATTTCTTCAGCTGATGTATTTTCTGCCATCACTGGCCTCAATACTAACAAGGCGTATGGGCCTGATGGAGTCCCTCCTGTTGTCCTCGAGAACTGTGCTTCTGTGCTTACACCCTGCCTAGGTAAACTCTTTCGCCTTTGTCAGTCAACTTGTACCTTTCCTTCTTGCTGGAAGTTTGCTCTCATTCAGCCAGTCCCAAAGAAGGGTGACCATTCCTAACCCTCTAACTATCGTCCAATTGCTTTAACATTCCGTGTCTCAAAAGTTTTCGAGTCAATTCTTAACAGAAAAATCTTAAAGCATCTTTCCTATCACAACCTTCTTTCCGATCATCAGTATGGGTTCCATCAGGGACGCTTCACTGGCGATCTTCTCACCTACCTTTCAGACTCCTGGTCATCCTCCTTTTGGGACTTTGGCAAAAGCTTTGCCATTGCACTTGACATCTCAAAGGCTTTCGATCGAGTCTGGCATGAATCTTTAATTTCCAGACTGCCCTCTCATGGTTTCTATCCTTCTATCTGTGCCTTCATCTCTAGCTTCCTTTCTGGTTGTTCTATAGCCCCTGTTGTAGACGGCCGTCGTTCTTCTCCTAGATCTATCAACAGTGATGTTTCTCAGGGCTCTGTTCTGTCACCAACTCTCTTCCTTTTGTTCATCAATGACCTTCTAAGCTGTACATGTAACCCTGTCCACTCATACGCTGATGATTCCACCCTTCACCTTTCCATTCGGTTCCCGCAGCGTCCATCTCAGCAGTTACTTCAACAAACAAGGGATGAGGCTATGGCACACCTAATGTCTGACTTGGCTCATATCTCTGAGTGGGGTAAAAATAATCTTGTTATTTTTAATGCATCAAAGACTCAGTTCTTACACTTATCAACCTGACAAAATCTTCCACAGGATTACCCATTAATGTTTAATAATATCCAGCTCAGTCCTGCATCGTCCTTGAACATTCTTGGGGTTTCATTCAGTCAGGATTTGTCTTGGAAAGAACATATTACATCTCTTGTGAAATCTGCTTCCAATAGATTAGGTGTGCTAAGCCGACTCTGTACTTTCTTTACCCCTGCAGAGTTGTTGACTTTGTACACGGGCTTTATTCGCCCCGGTTTAGAGTACAACTCTCATGTGCGGGGAGGCTAACCACATGCGGCTCTTCTGAATAGGGTGGAGTCAAGGGCTTTTTGTCTCATTAACTCTCCTCCTCTTACTGATTCCCTTCAACCTCTGTCTCTTCGCCACACTGTTGTATCTTTATCTCTTTTCTATTGCTACTTCAGTGGTCACTATTCCTCTGAGCTGTCTGCTTGCATCCCTCCACCCCTATGATGGGCATATAGCACCCATCTAGCAACAAACTCTCATCCCTTTTCTGTCCAACTCTCTAATGCAAGATTTAACCATGACTCCTAGTCCTTCATTTATGCAACTGGTCAACTCTGGAACTGTCTTCCTCTGTCTGTATTTCCTGCTTCCTATGACCTCCAGTCTTTCAAGTGCAGTGTGTCCAGGCATCTCAAAATGAATGGATCTTGAATTTTCCTCTCTTACATAATGTTTTTGTTTTTTCTTGGAAGGGACAGTGTGCAGGCCCATGGCCTTTGATTTCTTCTTTCTTGCATTTAAATGTGGGCTCATGGCCTTTGGTTCCTTCTTTCTTGCATTAAACAAAAAAAAATCCTTTCAAACTTTTCCAAGTACGTCGCCACATTAGTCCAGAACTCTTTTCTCATTGTACTTGCATGATCTTGTGTTGGCGCATGCACGCATACAATCGCCCACATTTGTAGTCCAACTTTCATTCTTACCTACACAATCCTAGAGCCAACTGATCCATATTCTCTTATATTCTCCTTCCATCTGTTACTTACAACAATACACACTCCTTCTTTGGCCTCTTATTCTCACCTTCTCCCGCGCATATATCCCATCCATACTCCCATTCTTTCAGCCTCTCACCTCTCCATTTAGTTTCAGTTAATCCACATACATCCACTTTTGCACCCTCAAGCACCTGGACAATCTCTCTTTCTTTCACCTCAGCATTTGCAGCCCTTACATTCCATGTAGCTGTCTGTACCAGGTAAAGGTGTATGGTATGTAGGTGGACTGCTGAGCCTTGATAACAGACTGTGTAGCCTATGCCGAGAGTTGGACATGTAAAAAAAAAAAAAAAAAAAATCCTTTGTTCAGTCCTTAGTCGTCAACTTTTGGTCAGTCCTGGTCCATTGCTTCTTGTTCGTATTTTTAGTTAGCTGTTTTCCGGGGAGGGGCACTAACCGTCCTCCAATCCACTTGTTGTCATGTAGGCAACACGTGTTAGTTGGTTATAAGGTTACTGCCCAGCTTTGTAAATGTTTTCCATGTTTCCAGGAATACATATGGCTTGCCAGTCTGTGTAGAGCTACCCCAAAACATGGTATCACTACACCAAGTGGGTGGATGATAGGCTCCACCACCTGCTATACCCCACTATAATTGCTTTCCCACTGTGTGAGAATTTTAAATCTTGTGTAGTCCTGTAGGTGTACCATAATTGCCTCTTCACTGTGTGTGAATTTTAAGTCATATGCCGTCCTGTATGTGTACCATAATCATTTCTCCACTGTGTGTGAATTTTAAGTCACATGCAGTCCTTAAGGTATATAAGAATATAAGTTGTTTGCAGAGATTATTTATGAAGGTAAATCCTGCTGATGTGGTGTCTGTTTGTACTGGTATTCTGAAAACATATTTAGTCATATGCAAGATCAAGCTGGAAGGAGTGTGGTGAACCAAGAGAAAGAGGAGCAGTCAGAGAGAGAAACTTATAGGCGAGAAGCCGAGGATCAAAGAAATGGCAGATGAATACAGGGCCAATGTAGGGGAGGAGTTAGAATCAATGAATTGGAATGATATGAATCTGGACAGCCTGTGGAATACATATAGGGAGTGCTTGGTTAGGAATACAAAAGCAGTGTGTGGTGTGGTAAGAGTATAAACAAAGATGAAAGGTATGGCATGGTGGGATGAAGAGGTTAAGAGAGCAGTGGAGGAAAAGAGGAAGTGGCTTTAGTGGATACAGGACAGGGGTTCTGTTGAAATAAGAACTGATTATTTTAAGAACAAGAAGCTCATAAAGAGAACAGTGAAGAGGAAAAAGAAGGAGTTAAATTATGATCTAAGAAGAGAAATGAATACAACTTACTCTAAAAATTGAAAGTTATTCTGGAACGAGGTGTGGAAATGTAGAAGTGGCAGTGGAAGAAAGTGTGAAAGTGTGTGTGTGAAGGATGTAAGTGGTAGATTATTAACCCATGGTGATGAAGTAAGGACCAGATGGAAAGAATATTTTGATAGGCTGATGAATGGGAATGGAGAGGGCAAAGCGACTGTTAACATGATTGGTTTTGGTGGTATACAGAGAAGGAATGCAGTGCCAGGATACTTGACATTCGTAGAGGTGAAGAACACTGTGAAGTGGCTGAAAAATGAGAAAGCAGCTGGAGTTGATGAGGTGTATGCAGAAATGATAACTGTAGTGGGGAGAATGGAATGAAGTCTTGTTGGAGATATGTAAGAAGGCATGGATGAGTGAAACTGTGCCAGTAGATTTGAAAAAGGCCATGATTGTTCCTCTTTACAAAAATACAGGTGGGTGAAATGAGTGCAAGAATTATCGTAGCAGAAGTCTACTGAGTGTTGTAGGGAAGCTATATGGAAGAATTATTATAGAGAAAGTAAGAGTGACATCAAGTCCTAGTGAGTGACAAACAGGGTCGCTTAGGAGTGGTAGAGGATTTATGGATCAAATATTAGCAGTGAGATGCTGGAGAAGGTGTGTGAGAAGGACAATAAGGTGTTTATGGCATTTATGGATGTGGAAAAAACATATGACAAAGTAGACAGAAAAGGACTGTGGAAGGTTTTGTGCATGTATGGTGTAGATGGTAAGCTGCTAGGTGCCGGTAAGAGTTTTTATGATGGTAGTGAGGCATGTGTAAGGGTAAATGGACACCTAAGTGAATAGTTAATGATCAATATGGGCGTGCTGCAGGGTTACTTGATGTCCCCATGGTTGTTCAATATATATATGGATGAGGTGACGAGAGAAGTAAAAACACAAGTAATGGAGAGAGGGATGGCATTGGTAATGAATGGTGATGGATGAAAAATTTCAAATTTATTGTATGCTGATGATACAGTGCTACTTGCAATTACTGGACAAGAGCTTGGTAGACTAGTGCAGGGTTTTGTAGATGTCTGTGAACATCAGGCCTTGAGAAAGTTGAGAGTAAATTTAGAGAAGAGTAAAATGATGGTTACTGAGAGAGAAGGTGACTCCCAGTGTGATGTTACAGTGAATGGAGAGAGACTGGAATTGGTGAGAGAGTTCAAATACCTGGGTACAATGATAAGAAAGAGAGGAAAATGTGCTAAAGAAGTGGAAAGTAGAGCGACACAAGGAAGGAAAATAGCGGGTGCTATGAAGGCCTTTATAAGAAACAGAGGCTTGAGTGTTGCAGCTGCAAAAGGCTTCTATCTATCTGTCTATTGCCAGACGCCTCAATCCCGCACGGGGTGGCAACAAACAAATCACCTCCGTGTCGCTCAGTTCCCTGCCATTTCACTGCCTGCTCCCAACTCACACCCCTCTCTGTCATATACCTCTCCACTCCATCCCTCCATCTCATCCTCGGCCTCCCCCTTCCTCCACCCCCTCCACCTTACTCACATACACTCTCCTCGTCAGTCTTTCACTCTCCATCCTCTCCACATGCCCAAACCATCTTAACGTGTTTCTCCTAACACTTCCTATCACGTGCACATCCACATCACAACGCTTCTTCACTTCCTCATTTGTTAGTCTGTCTCTCCATGTGACTCCAGATGCTCCTCTCATAGAACTCATTTCCACTGCTCTTACTCTTGACTTCTGTCCCACCAGCAGGGTCCAAGCTTCACTTCCATATGTCAGAGTTGGTATCACAGTACTGTCATGTAACAACTTTTTCACTTCCATGCTTACTTCCCTGTTTCTTAACTCTGCTTTCAACAAACCAGCAACCTTCCTTCCTTGCTGCACCCTTTCTAGCACTTCACCCTCCAGACTTCCATCCTTACTCATCACACTACCCAAGTACTTAATTGCACTCACATTCTCCATATCCTCCCCATCCAATCTCACTGTACATTCACTGGCTTCACTTCTCTTAAAGACCATCACTTTACTCTTCCCTATATTCACCTTTAGATTCCATTTTTTATACACTCTCCCAAAATCATCTATCAAGCTTTGCAGCTCCCCTTCGTCTTCACTCAACAACACAGTATCATCTGCAAACAACAGTACAGGGAGTCTCCAAACACTGCCCTCTCTCACTAGGGCTGCTTCAACATCCACTGCCCAACCTTGTATCTCTTTTATAACCCCATCTATATACAGATTGAACAACCATGGAGACATGACACATCCTTGTATCAATCCAACCTTCCAATAGAAAAATTCACTCAGTTTGCCATCCACACTCACTGCAGCCTTAGCACCCTCATACATACTCTTCATGGCCTTCAACAACTCTGCATCCACTCCATATATTCTTAATACTTTCCACAATCCTTGTCAATCCACCCTGTCATATGCTTTCTCCAAATCCATGAAGGCTGCATGCAACTTCTTTCCCTTCTCTAGAAACTTTTCCACTAAAGATCTAAGAATGAATATCTGATCTACACAACCTCTTCCCTTCCTAAAACCTCCCTGTTCTTCTCCCACTAACTCCTCTGTTATTTCCCTAACTCTGTCAATAAGTATCCTACCATATACTTTTCCTATTACTCTAAGAAGTCAAAATGGCCCTATGATTACCATACACTTCTTTTTCCCCTTTTCCTTTGTACAGAGGAATAATTATACCTGACTTCCGATCCTCCAGGACTCTACCTTCCTCCCAGGCCAATCTGTACACCTTCCACATCCATTCTATTACTATCTCTCCCCCATGCTTCAGCATTTCACCACACCCTCCATCAATTCCTGGGGTCTTTCCCCATTTTAACTTTCTTCATTGCTTCCACCACTTCCATCCTACTGATTTCTTCCTCTCTTCTCACAACCCTCCTTCTCCCAGCCATTCCCCAGCCACATATACTTGCATTCCTTTCATTCTTTATGTTCAATAATTCGTTAAAGTGTTCTCTCCATCTCTTTACTTTTTCTCCCTTCGCGACTAGTAATCTATAATTTTTATCTCTCACACCCTAACTAACTTCATTGGCACCCTGTCTAGCTCTCTTTACCTCTTTGCAGAACATTTTCTTACATTCCCTTCACTTTGCACTCAAATTCCTTCCAAATTCCTCATCCACTCTCTTCTTACTCTCTCTTACTAATCATTTCACCACTCTCCTCCTTTCTACATATAACTCTGTTGTCCGTCTCTCAGCTTCTTCGACACCCCTGTTCCTCATCCACTCATTATATGCTTTCTTCTTTTGTGCCACAGCCTCTCTCACCTCTTCATTCCACTATGCTGTTCCCTGAACCCCCTTTTGTCTTCTCTTCACCCCACACACCACCTCACATGCTGAAAAGATTTCTTCTGTGAATATCTTGCACACACCTTCCACGTCCCCCATCTGCTCCAATTTATATTTACCCTATCGCTTCTCCACTTCCCTTTTATATTCAGCCTTTATTCCATCCTCTTGTAACTTTTCTACCCTCCTTGTAAGAACTGCTTCCTCCTGTCCTTCCCTTTTTCTTTTCCTCCATCTTGTTTGGATCCTGATTCTGGCCACCACCAAGTAGTGGTCAGACAGTCCACTTCCCCAGCCTCTGTATACTCTTGCATCCATTACACATCTTCTCATCCTTTCATCCACACACATAATCAGTCATTGCCTTCCATTCATTCGGTTCACCATCCACCCTTCTCACCACTCGCCATGTATACCTATGGATCATTTTGTGCCTGAAGAGGGCATTAGCTATCGCCAACCCCTTCCCGGCACAAATCTCCACTAAAGCACTGCCATTCTCATCCATCTCTGCAGGCACACCCCACTCACCAACTACTCCATCCACCTTCTCATTCCCTACTTTTCCATTCATATCTCCAGTCAGAAACACTCTGTCATTGCTTTCAAACTTTTCCAAGCACACTTCCACATTTGTCCAGAAGTCTTCTCTGACTCTACTTACACGATCTTGCTTTGGCGCATACACGCACACAATCGCCCACATTTGTAGTCCAACTTTCACTCTTACCCACGCAATCCTTGACCCAACTGATCCATACTTTCTTATATTCTCCTTCCATTTGTTGCTCACTCCAATACACACTCCTTCTTTCGCCCTCTCATTCTCACCTACTCTCGCACATATACCCCATCCATCCCATTCTCTCAGACTCTCACCTCGCCATTTAGTTTCAGTTAGTCCACATATATACACTTTCACACCTTCAAGCACCTGTACAATCACTCTCTTTCACCACATCATTCATACCCCTTACATTCCAAGTCGCAATCCTTACCAAGTCCTTTGTCCAATCCTTTTTCGTCAGCTTTTGGTCAGTCCTGGTCCGAGGTTTCTTGTTCGTATTTTTAGTTTGTTATTTTACGGGGTGGGGCACTAACCCACCACATGAAGCAATGTTAGTGCCAACTGTAACATATAGATGTGGGACTGTGGTGTCGCATGAAAATGAAAAGTCAAGAGTGAGAGCAATGGAGATGGAACTGCTGAGAAATGTATGTGGAGTACAGAGAGTGGATAGGACATGGAATAGTGTGATTCGTGAAAGATGCAGAGTGATGAAGTCTGTGGACACCAGGATCGATGAGAGTGTACTGAGATGGTTTGGTCATGTGGAGAGATTGGATGACAATAGAGTGGTGAAAAAGGTATTTCTGGGTGACTTTGAAAGAGGGAGGAGATGAGGTAGGCAAAGAAGAAGGTGGAAGGATTTGGTTGATGAGTGTGTGAGGAAGAGAGGTATGGAAGTTGGTGGGGCTAAGGGACTGACAATAGACCAAGTTGGATGGGTGAATTTTATATGGAGAAGGGCCTATCCAAGGATTTGACACCTCTTTTTAACGTGACATTATTCAGATTGGCTCAATCGGTTATATATATGTGAAGCTACATAATGTGGTGAAATTTTTTTGTCCTGTCTGATGGAACCAGGATTTTGAGAACTTGAATGGTGAGTGAATGGAAGCGTGGCCCATTGAAGTGCGCAAACATTGGCTGTCTGGACGTTGCTACTCTTCACCCTGCCAGGGCAAGGAGGTCTGGATGGTGGTGATGATGATGATAAAAGAGCCAAAATACATGTATTATTTAAGAAAATCTTGCAAGATTCATGTTGAAGTAACTGCACATAGTATGTTAAAACAGTCTTTAGATGCAGTTCTGTTACCTGAGTTACTGTAAATTTGATTATATAAGTTGGATTAAAAAGAGGTCCACGATATAGATCTGGACAAGTTTATGTGTGTGTGTTTGTACTTACCTATTTGTGCTTTAACTGAACAGTATTGAGTTAAGCTTGTAATGTCTCATCTTCCTTCCTTTGTTTAACTTAGATCTTTTTAAGCTCTTGGATGTTTTGTCACACAGAACCTAGTCTTGCAGGCAGTTCCATACATCAATAGATCTTACTGGAATGCTGTTCATCTTCAGCCTCATTATTTCCTCATATCATCTGAAATTTACTATTATGACCTCTTGATCTTCTAGTCACTGCTGTTACATAGTTTTCCAAGTCGATGACTTCCATATTATAGTGCATTCATCTGAATTTTGTAACTGAAGCCTACCCAGGTTTCCTTAATGGGATCAACCTGTTAAAAATGGCTGAAAATGGTGGGTCTGGGCAAAGTTGAGTTATGCCCATGAAAATAATCCTTCAACATTCTCTCATATGCCTGCGAAATATTGCTGCTGAGAACCGAGTAAAAATCGGTCAATTTTTTACCTTAATATCAGACTTTCGTGGGCCATCTTGGAATGGGGCAACACTGGGTGGGTGGGTTGGGCCTATAAAATGACCGCATAAGATCACGCACCTCCAAGAAAAGGAGTAAGAAGGGTGCAGACGATGAGAAAGACTACATTGGTGGGGCCTTCTGAGTTAACTTGGAGACAACAAGGCCAACTACAGTGTTGGGGATGTCTCAGTACAGTACGGGATGGAGATGAGGCAGACTACATTCTTGGGGCCGTCTGAGACACCTTGGAGATGATGACGCCCACTACAGTGTTGGGCCCTTCCAAAAACAGCATGGAGACGAATCAGACTGCAGTGTTGGGCCCTTCCAAAAACAGCATGGAGACGAAGCAGACTACAGTGTTGGGGCCTTCTGGGACACTTTAGAGATGACAAGGCAAACAACAGCATTGGGCCCTTTTCAGTACACCTCCTGGCAACAATGTGTTCTCAAACTTCTCAGTAAGCTCGGTAATTATTGGTTGTATAAGGTTCCTTGATATACCAATTGAAAGGGCATAGAAAGTTCTATAAGGTAACCCAGGCATTCTATTCTGCTTCCCCCCATTCGTGCACAGCATGTTTGCAAATCTGGGGAAACTTTGAGGGCCATTTTCTCAAAACGTAATTTAGCAGCCTTTGAGGTTGATAAGCTTATTTGCTATTGGTCATACAAGAATCCTATATATATCAGTCGAAAACACGTCAAAAGTTCTGTAAATTCAAATCGTTGAATTATAAAAACACCAAATTTATTGTCTAAGTTCTTTTAGCTGATTCAGGACAATTTTGATGTGCTGAATCCAAAAATCACATTGGTTTTGCTCAATCAGGTCAACTTTTTGAGCTATGGCCACATGTTGTTTTTGACATTTTTGTTTACATGTATGGGTATTTTTGCTTTATATGATGCAAAATTCTTTTTTTATTGCTTGAAATAAACGAACTCTGAAGAGTTTACAGGTGCCAATTTATGAATAATTGGTATTTTTTTATTTTACGGGTGAATGAAATGACTTCGACCAGAAGATCTTGCAAAAATAAGCCCGATGTATTCTGCTACATCTGCAGCGAATACACTATAGTTCCTAACAGGAATCCAGTCACAAGAGTCATAAAGCGTGCTTACCATGCTTATTTTGGTATTCAACTTGGTGACCAGGATAAAGCTTGGGCACCACACATGGTATGCAAGACATGCACCGAGTATCTGCGTCAGTGGACTGAGGGCAAGAAGAGTTGTCTGAAGTTTGGAATTCCCATGGTTTGGAGGGAGCCGACAAACCATGGCACTGACTGCTACTTCTGCGCTATTGATGTGACTGGGATCAACAGAAAGAACCGGAGCAGCCTCAAGTATCCTGATCTTCAATCAGCACGTCGTCCTGTTGCTCACTGTGATGAAATTCCAGTACCTGTCTTTGGAGAACTTCCTGACATTAGTGACGAAGATTCCTCCAGTGTTCAAGAAGATGAAGAAGAAGAAGTGGTTCTTGACGATGATGCTCCACATCCTTTTTCCCAAAAGGAGCTAAATGATCTAGTTCGCGATCTCAGCTTGTCAAAGTCCTCTGCCGAACTGTTGGCATCCAGATTAAAGGAAAAAAACCTCCTCTCTGACAGTGCTCGCATCACCTTCTACCGCAACAGGCATCAAGAGTGCCTCCGTTTTTTCTCTGAAGAGAAAGACTTGGTGTATTGTGCAGATATTGCGGAGCTTCTGCACAAGCTTGGAATGCCACAGTACGAACCCAAAGATTGGAGACTGTTCATTGACAGCAGCAAGCTATCGCTGAAATGTGTTCTGCTGCTCAACGGCAACCAGTTTGCCTCTGTACCCCTCGCTCACTCGACTACACTGAAGGAGAAGTATGAAGCGGTGAAGTATGTGCTGGAGAAAATTCGTTATGATTAGCATGAGTTGTTTATTTGTGTTGACCTGAAGATGGTGAACTTTTTGTTGGGACAACAGTCCGGGTACACCAAGTACCCATGCTTCCTGTGCATGTGGGATAGTAGGGACACTGCTCAGTATTACACGAAGAAGGACTGGCCTGTGCGGGAGGAATTGGTGCCTTGCAGAACAAGGAACGTCATCAACAACCCTCTGGTGGACAGAGACAGGATACTCTTCCCACCATTGCACATCAAGCTCGGTTTGATCAAGCAGTTCACCAAAGCTCTGGACAAGCATGATTGCTGCTTCACTTACTTGTGCCAGGCTTTTCCAGGATTGACCATGGAGAAGTTGAAAACTGGCATCTTTGACGGTCCTCAAATCCGTAAGCTCATCAGAAATCCAGAGTTTGAAAACTCAATGAACGAAGTGGAACTGGAAGCGTGGAAGGCTTTTGTTCTGGTCGTGAAGAACTTTCTTGGCTACAATAAGACCAGTAACCATGCAGAACTTGTCACCAATATGCTGACTGCTTTCAGAAACCTCGGATGCAACATGAGCATCAACATGCATTACTTATTCTCACATATGGTTCAGTTTCCTGAGAATCTGGGATCAATGAGCGATGAGCAGGGGGAGAGATTCCATCAGGACATGAAAGAGATGGAGACCAGGTATCAGGGACGCTGGGATGCAGTCATGTTGGCTGATTACTGTTGGACTCTGAAGAGAGACGTCCCTGCCACTGAGCAGTCTAGGGAAAAACGGAAGTTCAAGCCCTGAATTTTGAACAGTGATGACGTAACATGCAGTTTACATGTACTTACCTTTATCAGTGTCTGCTATTCAATTTACTGTTTACTTTTTTTGTAACATTTAATTAATAAATTGTGTTAGAAAACGAATTTTTCTCTTAAAAACCTATTTCGGACGAGAAATATTAACAAAAATCAACCGATAATGTTACAAAAACGTAATCGATTTAGTCAGAAGATCGGATTAAAAAAAAATCAACTTAGCACAAAAACCTGACCTGATTGAGAGAAACGTATGTCATTTTTGGATTCAGCGGTGCAAAATTGTCCTAAATCAGTTGAAAAAACATAGACAACTTACAAATAATTTTTTTTGTAACCCAGTGTTATTATACTCCTCCTCGTTCGTGCACAGCATCTCTTCAAAATCTGATTAGGAGGGAACTAACTTTACCTTATTTCCTCATCACCTAGTGTCGTAATTAGATATGATATCACAAACTTACGAGTTCAGTTCAAGACACATCTGTGAGTTGTGTGAACACCAAAAATATATGATACAAGACATTTTTTAGGAGTAGATAGATTTTTAGCAATGGTATTCAGTTTACCCTAATTTGTAAGTAATTTGAAAACTAATCTACCGATTTTTAGTTGTGAGTTACCGATCGTTATCCCTAATAGCCCTCTATATGTGTGCCATATCTAATTGAAATTAGATGAAATCTACTGACATGTTAAGGGTAACAACCGGACGATCCCTGTAATTGCAGATGATTGGCTGTCATCATCATTTGGGTATTAGAAAACTCATCATGTTTCCATTTCTGTCTTTATAGTCTTTAGCTGTATTTGATATTAACAGGTGAGTGTTAGTCACAAATGATGACCCAATATGGGAAAGTAATAGGCAGCGTGTGATACACAGTAGTATAACAGATATTGGAAAGAACCTGGTGGTTTACTGGGTAATTAAGGCGCTCCAATCGGATTGAGTCTGCAGGTTTATATCCAAGGGATGGTTGGGGTTTATTGCCCATGTAATGCCACTCAGGGATGAATAAGGCTGGTCAGTCTCATCTTACATGTCAGGACCAACTTGCCTAGCCCAGGGTTTCTACACTCCTCATGGGGCAACATAGGCTTGGATGATGGAAAGAACCACAGGCAAATTTTAAATTCAACACTGATGATTGCACATATCTACAGATTTCCTGGTTTGTGACGTCATCATGCTGATGGAGGTGTTAGAGTTTCCATACCGTTTATAAGTCATGATATTTCCCTGGTGTTTTTATGCATATCATACTGTCCTGTTAACAAAAGACATTAGTCCAGCATCCAGTCATTGCACCACAAAAGTATAATACCAGTAATGTATAAGTCATAAAGATAAATACGGGATGAAGATCCTCATTTTGCTCTAATGCCATCGGTGATCTTGAGTATTGTTGTCATCATTCTCTCCCTCCCTCCCTTCCTCCATGTGTGTGATCAATATGAAGGTTAAAAAGTAATATATAAAAAGAAGAAAGTAAGAGGGAGCAAGGAAGTTAACAGAGAAGGAAAAGTAATAAAGGAAATGAGGAGGGTTGATGAGGTATGCAGCCTCAAGACTATGTACAGTAATGTGGGTGGGTTGGTAGCCAAGAAAATAGAGTTGAGTGATTATATAAAAGAGAAGAAATTGTGTATTACAGTATATGATTAACCACAACCAAATTGAATGGTGACATTGATATTAATATGCTAGCAGCCGTGGCTCAGTGGGTTAGAGCACTCCGCTCTGGCCGTAGGGTCGGAGGATCGAATCCACCCAAGGGTCATTGGTGGACATCAGGAAGGGCATCCAGTCATAAAATGCTACACGCTTCAATCCAAAAAGGCCGACGCATGCAAGCATGTTGCAGCCTTCAAAAACGAAACAAAACAATGCTAGGATGGATTGACTGTAATATACTGAAAAAGGAGAGGGCAATAAAAATTTGGTAGTGTTCTGATTATGACTCATAAAAATTAATGGCAAGATGTATAGATTTTGAATATAACATTGCAGAGTTGAGTGGAGTAGAAATACAAGAAGGTCAGGGTAGAAAACTGGATACAGTTATGATGTATGTACCTCCCCAAACAAGATAATTGGCAAGAGAGGAATATGACTGTCTGTTGAGAGAGCTCCTAGATGGGTTAGCAAAATTAATTAGAACAAACAGTAGATTGGTGCTGACTGGAGATTTTACTTGCAAGGAGGTAAATTGGGAGGGATTGGATGCAGGGACAAATGAAGAATCTTTGGGATACAAAATGATGGACCTCATGGTAGAAAATACAGTAAGACCTCACTATAACGGACTAATTGGGGCCCAAGCCAGTCTGAAATATGCGAAATTCCGATAAAAGCGACATCCGGACTTACCCCTGCCAATCCGGACTTTTTCCATTATATCAGACATTAGTCCGGATTGCATCAGTGGTTTTCACCACCATTGCAGTATTGTACTGTGTTATACCTTCACTGCATTAATCAGATGGTATAATAATACCGTACTGTGCACTGAAAAACATGTCTTTTACTTGTCTTATTGTGGTGAATATAACTGAAGTTGTCAGGCAGTCTGAACTGCTTTCTGGCTTTATCGGACTTTTTCCGATATATGGGAGTTTAGTCCGGTAGCTCCTCGAGTCCGATAAAAGCGAATTCCTGTCTACTGAAGTCCGTTATATCGAGGTTTTACTGTATGTTAACTCACCGTGTCATGGAAAATACAAGAATTAGAGGAGACAGTGAACCATCGATGCTGGAGTTAATGTGTATGAAAGATTCCAATATTGTGTTTAATTAAGATACCAGTGTCCCCTGGGGAAAAGTGACTATTTCATCATTAAAATGCAGACATTGATGAGAGATACGCAAGTGAGAGAAGAAACATATACAGTAATCCCTCAGTTTTTCCAATTTAATAGGCAGTGAAGAGTATGTATGAGGGTGCTAAGGCTGCAGTGCGTGTAGATGGCAAACTGAGTGAATCTTTCCATTTGAAGGTTGGATTGAAACAAGGATGTGTCATGTCTCCATGGTTGTTCAATCTGTACATGGATGGGGTTTTAAAAGAGATACAAGGTCAGGCAGTGGATGTTGGAGCGGCCCTAGTGAGAAAGGGTAGTGTTTGGAAACTCCCTGTACTTTTGTTTGCAGATGATACTGTGTTGTTGAGCGAAGACGAAGGGGAGCTGCAAGGCTTGATAGATGAGTTTGGGAGAGTGTGTAAGAAACGGAATCTAAAGGTGAATGTAGGGAAGAGTAAAGTGATGGTCTTTGAGAGAAGTGAAGTCAGTGAATGTACAGTGAGATTGGATGGGGAGGATATGGAGAATGTGAGTGCATTTAAGTACTTGGGTAGAGTGATGAGTAAGGATGGAAGTCTGGAGGGTGAAGTGCTTGAAAGGGTACAGCAAGGAAGGAAGGTTGCCGGTTCATTGAAAGCAGTGATAAGAAACAGGGAGGTGAGCATGGAAGTGAAAAAGTTGTTACATGACAGTATTGTGATACCAACCCTAACATATGGAAGTGAAGCTTGGACTCTGTTGGAAGGACAGAAGTCAAGAGTGAGAGCAGTGGAAATGCATTATTTGAGAGGAGCATGTGGAGTCACATGGAGAAACAGACTAACAAATGAGGAAGTGAAGGAGTGTTGTGGTGTGGATGTGGACGTGATAGGAAGCGTTAGGAGAAACACGTTAAGGTGGTTTGGGCATGTGGAGAGGATGGAAAGTGAAAGACTGACTAGGAGAGTGTATGTGAGTGAGGTGGAGGGGGCGAGAGGGAGGGGGAGGCCGAGGATGAGATGGAGAGATGGATTGGAGAGGTACATGAGAGAGGGGGGTGTGAGTTGGGAGCGGGGTAGTGAAATGGCGGGGGACAGAGCGACATGGAGGCGATTTGTTTGTGGCCACCCCATGCGGGATTGAGGCATCTGGCAATAGATAGATAGAGAAATGGCATGTCCGAAGTAGATCTGTCCAGATTACGGACATCTCCCCTGGCTCCCCTTCGTACATAACTTTGAAAGCCATTGTAAAAGGCCACTACAGTTCATTGTACAACGCTTGTTCCTGTTGTTTAATACTACTCTATCTTGTCAAGCAGACTATACACCACGGCCAAACAATTACCATAGTCAAGCAGACCTTTCAGCCACAGACAAGCAGTCACCACTGCCGGGCCATACCCTGCAGTGACGTGAAAAAACATGTTAAAATGGCAACACAGGAAAATTGCAGTTGTCACACAAAACAAAATGGTAAAATCTAATAAAATCACGGTAAAATGGAATAAAATCTTGGTACAGTACATTAAGCTAGAATAAAATCAACGTCAACACTCACCATTCCTCGCAGGGCGCCATGCTGAATATTCTGCTAGCTGGCGAAGTTGTTGCACTGCACAATACATCCCATGTGGTCTAGTGGCTGACCCTGGTGAGCCTGATGCAGGTAGGGAGCAATCACAAAAGCTACCATGTGCTCTGCCATGACAGTTGTCAGAGAGGAACAGTTCACTACACGGTCACCGGACGGGAACTGGGAACAACCAAGGGGGTCTCTAGGGGACGCTGGGTAAACTACCAAGCCAGACAGTGTGGTGCCACCTGGTTATTCCCCCCCAAGCAGGCGAAATTGTTTGCGTGACCATAATTTCCACCTGGATTCAAGCATTTTGTCCGAATGAAATGGAAAAATGTACGTGTAATCGTTTAATAGAGTCAGATCACAGTGACCAGGTATTGGATCACTCGGATAATGGATGTCCAGAGAATCGAGGGATTACTGTAGTAGGATAGTCAAAACTATGGAAAAGCAGACTTGGCTCCCTTAGACATTATTTTAGTAATGCAGAATGGAGCAGAATGACAATGACGGAAAATTTCCATGAGAAATATGGAATTATGGTGAATACTGTGTATATGAATAGGGTATCAGGAGACTTATCCGAAAATTTGCCATCAAATGGAAAGGAAAAAGTAATAATTTAATTATAGATGTAGGAAGGCACAGAAAAAAAGAAATATAGCATGAAATAGGTTATGAAGACAGTGAGAGGGTATGGAATGATTACAAGGAGGCAAGAAATTACCATTTAAAGGTATGAAGATACAGTATGAATAAATGAAATATGAGAAGGATATAGTGATCAAAATGAAGAGAAACCAAAATTGTTCTACAGATTCGTAAATGGCAAAATGAAAGTAACGGATGCCATAGTGAGACAGAGGGACTGGGAAGTCCATCCATCCATTCATTGCCAGATGCCTCAGTCCTGCAAGGGGTGGCCACAAACAAATTTCCTCCATTTCATCCTGTCCTTAGCCATTTCACTGCCCTGCTCTCTCAGCTCCCCCCCCCCTCTCATATACCTCTCCACTCCATCCCACCATCTCATCCTTGGCCTTCCCTTCCCTCTCCTCCCCTCCACCTCACTCACATAAACTTCCTCGTCAGTCTCTCGCTCTCCATCCTGTTCACATGGCCAAACCACCTCAGTGTGTTTCTCCTAATGCTTCCTATCACATCCTCATCCACACCGCAATGTTCCTTCACTTCCTCATTTGTCACTCTGTCTCTCCATGTGACTGCACATGCATCTCTCAGATAACTCATTTCCACTGCTCCCACTCTTGACTTGTGTCCCTCCAACAAGGTCCAAGCTTCACTACCATACATAAGAGTTGGTATCAGAGTACTGTCAAGCAGTAACGTTTTCACTTCCATGCTCACTTCCCAGTTTCTTATCAGTGCTTTTAAAACCAGCAACCTCTCTTCCTTGTTATGCCCCTTCAAGCCTTCACCCTCTAAACTTCTATTCTTAACCATCACACTAGTGACATATGATAAGGATGAGGATATGAGTGAGATAATGAACAATAAGCTACATTCAGTATTTGTTATTGAAAGTGAATTTATGGGATCTTGTGACTTCAGAAATGGACTTCCATGGGAGAAGTTGTATACTGATGACATAGGGTTGATTGCTTAGAAGAAGAGGGAGGCAGAAAGATTTAGGAAGTGGAGAGATGGAGTGGTGTACAAGTGTTGGAGAGTAAATGCATATAAAACAAAAGTAATGATACCTAGGGCTGATGATGGTACTTCCAATGCAGAGGGAGTATGGCCATGTGCAGTTTGCCACAATGGTGTTTTGATAAGTGAGTGCATAAGAGATGTAGTGGTATTAGAGGTGCAAAATAATGCTGATTTTGTATGTGTGGTGTGTTGAGGAGAGCATGTAGAGACTGAGAGGCATGAAAGGATTGATCTTGCTGGAGATTCTCTTGAGTGTGTGGAGAAGTTTTGTTTTTTTGAGAACATGTTATTTGCTGGAAGTGCTTCTGGAGCTTGCTCACAGGGGTAAGGAGTGGTTGGAAGAAGGTAAGGGAGCTGTTTCCTTTCCTGATATTGATAGGGCTTTTCCTCCATTGTAAGGGGTCCTTATATGCAGCCTGTGTTAGGAGTGTAATGCTGTACAATAGTGAGACCTGGGAAGTAAAGGAAGAGGATATTTATTGGCTCAGATGTGCAGAAATGTTAATGATTAGAAGAATGTGTAGTATGTCCTTGAATGAGAGGCCTGTGGGGGGAGGTTTAGGATTGCAATTGAAGAGTTGTGAGGAAGGATGGGACTTGATTGTATTAGCATTGTGATTAGGAGGGGTAGGTTGAAATGGTTTGTGCATGTTGAGAGAATGGAAGATGAGAGCTAGGTGCAGAAGGTGAGAGGTGTGAAAGTCAAAGGTGTGGTTGCAAGAGGCAGACCAAAATGGGGATGAGGTTATAGAGTGTGACCTCATGGATAAGAGACTGAATAAAGAGGCTGGCAGAGATCAAGCAGCATGGGAGTTGCCATTAAGTGACCAAGGCCGACACATGCAAGCGTGTTGGAGTCCTCATAATGAAAATGAAACAGTTTATAGAGAAAAGTCCCGTTAAACTTCTGATGCTGGTTGACTTTTTTTGCAAGATCATTTTGTTCAACTAGGATAGACTTTTCTGATGAGGAGGGTTAGGCACACCTCAATAAACCCCTTTAGTACAGGTGGCCTCTCCATAGCTGAATCAGATTGTTTTACAGAAGGCATAAGCTAAAAATGACATGTGGATTCCAGAGGACTAAGTTCCACTGCTACTAATCTAGTCGCTTTGCTAGTTCCTCTTATTCTAAATTAATGGTTGTGTGAAAATTGTTGTATGTTTTGAACATATCGATTGCATATACTGAGGACTTAGGTTTAATGTTACCCCCAGGGGTCTTCTTGAGTACATAACAAGTGGTAGTGTGGTGGCGATGGAGCTGACAGGGCGTGATGCAGTAGGACGGTGGCGACGAGTCCTAGGCCCTACTGACTCTGGGGTGGCTAAGCAGGATGCTCCAGACTCTGTTAGGGCTGTGTTTGGCATTGACAAACAGGCCAATGCTGCTCATGGCTCTGATTCAGACCTCTCAGCTACCAGGGTTAGTGAAATACAAATACACATTTGCATATACAGTAGTTTGCACCATGCCTTAAAACCTGCTTCTACATGCTGATGTTGTTCAGTATTTTCTCACTTAGCACTATAGATGTGTCCCAGAAGTTCAGCGTGTTAAGTGAAAAGAGGGTTGGGTAATGTTCAAGCAAGAAAGGTAAGCTCAGATTTTAAATAAGCAGACCATAGGTTGCAAAATAAATATCACTGTGTATTTGGTGTTGTGAGTAGATGTATCTGTACTGTACTGTATTCTTTATATCACAAGTTATTGTTGTTGATCAACGCCAGTCTGTCTGGCTGAACAGACCATTCAGTTACAGGCAAGCAACCGCTTGTGCAGGGATGTCCCATGCAGTGATTTGATCTTCTCTTGTGGTTTAAATCCATAAACAATTAATGTACTTATTAAAGAAGTACAGGTATCAGATTATATTGAGATAAATACTAGAGTGAATTGTATCATCTTAGACTTCTCACTGCACATCCTGACTGCTTAATAATGAATTAAGGTGTGTTGTGTGAAAAGTACAGTACCGTGTTGTTGATTAACAGCATTTGAGTGAAAAATATTTTAACTGGAAATGTGTGAAACAGGGAATTACTGCACAGTACTCTAGTGTACTTCCATCAGCTTCCTAGCTGTCAGAAGAATTATTACTACATTACTTGCCAGTAACTTTTTATTCAGCATGTTTCCTGTCATGCCTCAAGTAATCAATAGATTTAATTACATCCAGCACACTAATATTGCTCCTCAAGATCTGACTCATGCAAGCATGTTGGAGCCTTTGTAAAAAAAACGAAATGAAGAACATCCTGTAACTCAATGGTTATTTTAATAGTCCTCATCATTGATTATCCAGTTCACTGTAACTTTACCTAGAAAACAAAAGCTTACATTTTGTCAGCTTAGGAGGCTTTCTAGCACCACCGCCTTACAGTGTTCTTCTGCATATGGCATATTAATATTCACTTCTTTGTTTTTTATGCAAACTAAGTCTATATTTAGTCCATTGAGTCGAATTATACATATAGATATATATATGTATATATATGACACAGACAAGGATAGATTTTGGGATGATTTAATACATGTAGTAAGTGGTATCTACCAGGGTTAGTGAAATACAAATACACATTTGCATATACAGTAGT
>JAGKTI010007559.1:0-21222 GCA_018397915.1 Birgus latro
CTTTCCCAATTTTAACATTTTTCATTGCTTCCACAACTTCCATCCTACTTATTTTTTCCTTTCTTCTCACATCCTTCCTTTCCCAGCCATTCTCCAGCCACTTTTAACCCTGGAGTACTAACTCTATTTTTTTTTTTTTTACAAAATCACTAAACATGGGTATACTGTATTATACCCGATTTTGGGGAAAAAAAAAAAAAGGAAATATGCAAGTTTATTAAACCTATCCCTTACACACTAAATTTAAGGCATGTTAATATTACCTACACTGTTAGTAACTCTTAATTACTATACTATGCGTGGAAAATATTGACGCCAAAGGGCCGACGTCATTTTTTTTTTCGTGTTAAGTGAAGTAGGGTCAATACTACCCTCCCCTGTGATGCGAAATGAGCTGACGCTTTTTCAACGAGAGCTGGCATCCCTGCTTGATAGGTTGGGCACCACTGGAGTAGTCCCAGTAATGTTTGGGCAACCAGAGGGTAAGGGTTGTCTCTGTGTGTTATGCGCCACGAGAACTTATTTGGACTGAAATAACGCAGTTATTTGGTTACCTACCACATTCTCATCATGCCTAAAGTGACCACAAGCAAGGACAAACGTGTGGAAGTGATTACTTTATACAAAGCTGGCCACAAACTCCCATTTATTGCAAATCAAACAGGTGTTAGACTGAGGACAGTGCAGAGACTGGTGAAGCCGTTCAAGGGCAGTGGGGAGGCCATTACTCCCACTCCACTTCCCACGCCTGGGAGACCTCGTAAGACAACATTTAGGACCCGTCAGCTGATCTCAAGGCAAGTTAGTAAGGATCCAAGGCTAACAGCATGGGATTTGAAGGAAAAGAACCCACAGTTGCTGGCAGATGTGTCTGTCAGAAGTGTGCAGCAGCTGTTGCATGACGATCTGGGCTACAGGAGTTTTCGTGCTCGTAAAAAAAACACTGTTAACTGCACTTCAGAACAAAAAGAGAGTAAATTTTTGTAAGAAATATCTTGCCTGGAGTGAGGAGCAATGGAAAACTGTGCTTTGGAGTGATGAGTCAACATTTACTATCACTGGTACCCCTTCATCACGAGTGTACCGCAAACCAGGCAGTGACCCGTTGTATCCTAAGTACACTTCCAAGTTTGTTAAATACCCAGCCTCACGCATGGTTTGGGGCTGTTTTACATATGGTGTTGGTGAGTTGGTAATTCTTCCTGCAAATGAAAAAGTGAACCAGAACAATTATTTGGAGCTCTTATGTGATGTTTTAAGTGACTCTTTTGATAAAACCAAGACAAGAGTGTTTATGCAAGATTCTGCCCTTGCACATGTTGCAAAGTCAGTGAAACAGTGGCTAACAGACTGTGAGGTTCCCTTTATTCGAGATTGGCCCGGAAACAGCCCAGATATCAATCCCATTGAGGATTTATGGGGGCGCATGAAGTAGTAGCTGCGTAGTATGGACACATCATCTTTGCCTAAACTTGAGGCTGCAATCAAGCAGCTCCGGACCAGTTTTAGTCCATCTGTTCTGCAAAACTACACCATCAGTCTCCCCATACGCCTTAAGAGGATAATAAAGGTGAAGGAGAATGCCAGTAAATACTAAATTTAATGGTGAGTGTTAATTTATTTGTTTCTCCTTGCTAACCAGAAGGATGCTTTCTTTTTTTTAAGATGGCGTCAGCATTTTCCACACATACTAATGAGGTATATTAGGCAAATGTAGACAAAATAATCAAGCTAAAATTTTCTCAAAACTTTTGGAAAATATTCACCGCAATCCCCCCCAAAATCGCTCCACCAACTATCCCTAAACCTCATCAGGAACTTCTGGTTTCACTTTTTATGTATATTACCACCAAACTCAGTTATAAATATTATTATGTTACTGATCTGTTATCAGTAAACCCGGGTATACTGTACCTGAACACATCACTATGGAAAATTCCCAGCAAAGCAGCAGCACGATGTGACCTACATCCTTGAGTACTCAGGGAATGCTGAAGCTACTGAGGGCCCCAGCACACTGGCTTGGCAGGAATACTGTGTAACGCGAATGACGTCATAGGCGTCGGGTATATTATACCCAAGTTAATCGCAGTACTTCCATTCTCTATGTTCAACAGTTCCTTAAAATGTTCTCTCCATCTGCTCACTTTTTCTCCCTTCTCCACTAGTAATCTACCATTTTTATCTTTCAATCCCCGACTAACTTCTTTGACACCCTGTCTAACTTTTTTACCTCTTTCCAGAACATTTTCTTACATTTCCTCCACTTTACACTCAAATTCCTCACAAATACCTCATGCACTCTCTTCCTACTCTCCCTCCCTAATCTTTTCACCTCTCTCTTCCTCTCTACATATAACTCTCTTCTGTCTCTCAACTTCTTCCACACCCTTGTTTCTCATCCACTCACTATATGCTTTCTTCTTTTGTGCCTTAGCCTGTCTCACCTCTTCATTCCACCATGCTGTTCCTTGCACCCCCTTTCGTCTTCTCTTCAACCCACTCACCACTTCACATGCTGCACAGATTTCTTCAGTGAATATCTTGCATACATCTTCCATGTCCCGCATCTGCTCCAATCCATATTTACTTAATTGCTCCTCCACTTCTCTCTTATATTCTGCCTTTTTTCCATCCTCTTGTAACCTTTCCACCCTCCTTGTATGAACTACTTCCTCCTGTCCTTCCCTACTTCAGTTCCTCCATTTCATTTGGACCTTGATTCTCATCACCAAGTGGTGGTTAGAAATTCCACTCCCCCAACCTCTACATGCTCCTGCATTCATTACACACCTTCTCATCCTATAATCCACACACACATAATTAGTCATTGCCTTCGGTTCATTCAGTTCACCACGCACCCTTCTCATCACTCGCCACGTACATATGTGGATCATTTTGTATCTGAAGAGGGTATTGGCTATTATCAACCCCCTCCTGGCACAAATGTCCACTTGAGTACTGCCATTCTCATCCACCTCTGCAGGCACACCCCACTCACCAACTACTCCATTGACCTTCACATTTCCTAGTTTTCCATTCATATCTCCAATTAAAATCTCTCTCTCATTACTGTCAAACTTTACAATGCATACTTCCACGTCTGCCAGAACTCTTCTTTCACTCTGCTTGCACGATCTTGCATTGGCGCATACACAAACACACAATCGTCCACACTTTTGGTCCAACTTTCAATCTTACCCATACAATCCTTGAGGCAACTGATCCATAATCTCTTATATTCTCCTTCCATCACAACCGCCCACACTTGTGGTCCAACTTTCAATCTTACCCACACAATCCTTGAAGCAACTGATCCATAATCTCTTATATTCTCCTTCCATCTGTTGGTCACAACAATACTTACTCCTTCTTTTGCTCTCTCATTCTCACCCACTCTCGAGCATATACCCCATCCATACTCCCGTTCTCACAGTGTCCCCCCGTCATTTAGTTTCAGTTAATCCACATGCGTCCACTTTTGCACCCTCAAGCACCTGGACAGTCTCTCTCTCACCTCATCATTTGCACCCTTTACATTCCGTGTCGCAGTCCGTACCATGTCCTCTGTTCGGTCCTTAGTCGTCAGCTGTTGGTCAGTCATGGCCCGAGGCATCTTGTTCGTAGTTTTAGTTAGTTGTTTTCCGTGGAGGGGCACTAACCCCCCACCAACCGACTTGTCATGTAGGGAACACGTGATGGTTGGTTATAAAGTTACCACCCAGTGTTGTAAATAACTTCCTGGTTTACAGGAAATTATTTGGCTTACCACTCAATGTAGAGCAACCCTAAAAAGAGCGTACCACTACACTAAATGGGTGGATGATGGGCGCCCCCACCTATATAAGCGCTTATGGCATATATTTTCACATTCATATAAGATTGTGAAAATCTCAGTTAGCTGTCTACACGAATGCACAGGCAAGTGAAAAAAGGCCCAGTGACAGCAGCCTTCTCTGATATCCCTTGTACCTTATGGATGGAATAAGCCTTCAAGCAATTGTTTGTACTCTCTGAGGCCTTTTGATATTCTTCTTCAGGGTTCGTGATAAGAAATACATAGCATGTTCCAGATTCGTCCGAACAGTATAATTGTACACTGAGGACTATTTCCTTTCTTCTGTACCCACACTGTTTCTTTATAAATCATTGAAAGCTCTATATGCTCTCCTTTACTGCCGTGCACTGCTTTGAGAGCTTGAGGTCACTTTTGATTACAACACTTGAGTCTCTCTCCAAGTCATTTTTGCTGACTGCACTTGCTTGATCCTTGAATTTGATTGACAAATATGAGTCACCTTTCACCTGTCCAGGCATATTGGCATTTGTCACCGTCCACGTCACTCCTCTATTTTAACGCAGTCCCTACATAGTGCTTCTGTCTCCTAGACTGATGAGACGTTACCTTTTAGCTTTGTGTCGTCTACAAACCGCGCAGTTCGGTCGACAGCGATGACATGTATATGATTAATGTAAATCACAATAATGTTTGCTGATGATACAGTATTGTTGAGTGAAGATGAATGGGAGTTGCAAGGTATGGTGAACGAATTTGGGACAGTGTGTAGAAAGAGGAATCTGAAAGTTAATGTAAACAAGAGTAAAGTTATGGTGTTTGAGAGGAATGAAGTCACAGAATGCATAGTGAGGCTGGATGGTGAGGATACGGAGAATGTGAGTGCATTCAAGTATTTGGGTAGTATGATGATAAGGATGGAGCTTTTGGTGATGAAGTGCTTGAAAGGGAAGGAGGGTTGTTTGTTCACTGAAAGCAATGATGAGAAATAGGGAGGTGAGTATGGAAGTTAAGAAGTCACTGCATGATAGTATTGTGATCCCTACCCTGACGCATGGAAGTGAGGCATGGACCTTGTTAGAGGGGAACAAGTCAAGAATGAGAGCAGTGGAAGTGAGTTCCTTGAGAGGAGCATGTGGAGTGACATGGAGGGACAGGTTGACGAATGAAGAAGTGAAGGAACGTTGTGGGGTGGATGTGGATGTCGCTGAGAAAATTAGGAGAAACACACTGAGGTGGAGAGAATGGAGACTGAAAGACTGACTCAGAGGATGTATGTAGGTGAAGTGGAGGGAGGGAGAGGGAGGGGAAGACCGAGGATGAGGTGGAGAGATGGAGTTGAGAGGTATATGAGGGAAGGGGGAGTGAGTTGGGGGAAGGGCAGTCAAATGGTGGGTGACAGAGCGACTTGGAGGCGTTTCGTCTGCGGCCACCCTTTGCGGGATTAGGACGTCGGGCTATAGATAGATAGACAATAATGAAGGACTTGGGGCATTAGACTTGTAACTGTTGTCCAGTCAGATGCTTGCCCGTTGACTGTTACACTAATGCCAGTTATTTAACCAATTTTCCATCTATCCAAGTGGCTCTCCAAAAATTCTCAATGCAGATGGTTTTGCTGTCGGCCGTCGATGAGGTACTGAACCGAAAACTTTTTTGGAGTCCAAATAAAGTGTCAGTGGCCCGATACTGGTTGTAGAAAAAAAAAAAACATACAGTGGAAGATTCAATCACACTAGTTAAATATGAACAGTACCACCTAAATCCATATTGAGAGTCGTCCAGTTACTTAATTTTAGAAGATATGCAATCCTATATGCAGCTATACTTTGGAAACCTTCTTTACAGATGTAAGGATTTTAGATGGTAATTTCCATGGCAGTGGTAAATTCACTTACAGAGGGAGATAATATTTGCTCCTTTCCAGTCCGATGGAGCTGCTCAGGTATCCATCATTTTGTAAAAGATAGTAGTCAGATGAAATGCCGCCTAATCACACACTTTTCACTGGACCCTTGGAAGAAAGTCGTCAGGACCGAAGAATACTTCTGCCTCTGTACACTGAACATTGCTTAAGACTACGTTCTCATGAGTAATGTATGACCCAGGGATGTAAACTCTTGCGTATCTATAGTGAACACAGGTGAAAGATGAGTATTCTGGTTATCTATTACCTCATTGTCAGAAATTTTCAAAACCCAGTATGCAACTAACAGTGGGCTAATTTTGTCCCTAATCGATTTTCTGCTGTTCAAGTAACTGAAAAACTCCTTAGAATTTTCCTTACACAGGGTTGCAATACAGAGTTATTCTTCATGCTATGTGTTATGAGATGTAAGCCCGTAGATGTACCATCGTATTTCACGTTATTCTTAAAGACTCCGTATTACTACTGGATGCTTTACTGGAAGAAGGTTGTGCGACACTCCTGGAGTCTCCTTCAAATCATCTGAGGTACAAGTAAGTGAGTTTCCTGTGTGTGTTACCCAATGCCATGAATATGCAGAGTTAAGAGACTGTCAGCTGTGTATACATAAAACAGTCTTCTCTGCAGATTTAGCAAGAGGCGGCGACCACTGCTAGTTCATGACATTCTGTAAGCATCTGAGTTATGGCGACTAAGAAACAAACATCCACATCCCTACAATCTTCAGAAGAGACTTCATACTCCTACACAGATGGATGTTGTAATTGGTGCCTCTTAGGCTACCAGTGTCTTTGAACTTGTGATATACATATATTTTTTTTATGGTTACGACTCTGGGCATAGGCTTCACAGCCTGCTATCAAGGCCCAGCAGTCCTCCTACATACCATACACCTCTACATGTCACCACTTCGGCGCTAACACCCACCGTCCATACTGAATACATGCTAGGGCTGTCTCATACGGGACTGGAGTATTGGTATTAGCGGGGGTATTTTTGCGACATGTCGGCGGGTCTTCTGATAGAGTAGTAAAGCCTGGTTTAATGAAAGTCAAATCCTTAAACTCTTCCCTGCCCCAGCGGATTGAACCTGGGTCCGTTAGGATTGCAGGCCACCTCTCTACCGATTGAGTCACTGTCTGGTGCTGTTTACGTCTGAACCATTTTGGGTGAGACAGTGGTGATCCAAATGGTTCGAACAACCACAGGATCAAGAAGGTTTCATCAACAGCGGTGATAAGTCTTTTTGCTTCTGCATCTCCTCTTTTGTATTCGCAACTAATATGATAGTTCAAGTCACCTACGGTAACTAGAGTTATTCTTTGTAACCTCACAAATTTTGATATATGTTCTAGCATCATTATTGATGACCTTGTGTGGTGGAGAGTTGACAACAATGAATTTTTACATAGTTTCACATTGAGGTCAACGCCTAGTATCTCCTATTCTAATCCAACTGTGCAGGCGACAGGATCCAGACAGTCCCGGGTATACAGTGCTGCCCCTCCTCACTCTCAAGTAGAGCAGTTTTTATGAAATAATTTATAGGAAGGGTTGTATTATTTTCCAGTATAGTCCCTCCCATCAGCGTGAATCCACATTTCAATAGTTGCTCTTATATCTCTTCTCTCATTTGCCGTTAGGCTTTAAGTTCGCTAAATTTTATTCTAGTCGACCAAGAGTAATAAAAAAGTGAGTCAGTCGTATTGACTGGTCCCAAAGATTGACAGGTTGCACCCCATTTTGGGTCAGCCTGTTTAGGGCTGAGAAGAACAGCTAATGTTGTTGTCTATGAGGCCAATTTAGGTGTCTCGACACCTTCTGTTTCAGTTCCTTTCTCTGCTGGAGGAGTCACTTTCAATGTATTTTTCCTCTGGGGTATCACCTCAACAAAAGGAACCTCAGGAAGATAACCCTCTTCAGTCTGATGATCCCGTTGTTAAACCTACTTTGGCTGCTGGGTGTATGTCCGATCTTTCACTGATGGCATTACATGGGTCCACATACCAGTAAGGACACACATGTTCATAAACCACTCACTGATCCCAATGACGACATTAACCAATATTTAAAAAAATAAATCAACTAATATATTACCAACAGTGTGCTGCAAACCGAAGCTGGGACTCTTAGACGAAATCAAGCAGCTCAACGCTGTACCACAACCAGGTGAAAGTTGTCTAACCTTGTCATAAACATGTAACCAAAGTATCCTCGCTCCCAAATGTGGGTCTGAAAAGGTAGAGACTACCCTGTGGCTGACAATAAAATTTCTTCAACTGATGTATTGTCTGTCATCACTGGCCTCAATACTAACAAGGCATATGGGCCTTATGGGGTCCCTCCTGTTGTCCTCAAGAACTATGCTTCTGTGCTTACACCCTGCCTAGGTGAACTCTTTCGTCTTTGTCCATCAACCTGCACCATTCCTTCTTGCTGGAAGTTTCTTTCAGTCTGTCCCAACGAAGGGTGACCATTCCCAACCCTCTAACTATCGCCCACTTGCTTTAACATCTTGTATCTCAAAAGTTTTCGAGTCTATTCTTAAAACAAACAAAAAATAAAGCATCTTTACTATTATACCTTTCTTTCTGATCGTCAGTATGGATTCCGTCAGGGACTGGCGATCTTCTCACCTACTTTCAGACCCCTGATCATCCTCCTTTTTGGAATTTTGGCGAAAGCATTGCAATTGCACTTGACATCTCAAGGGCTTTCGATCGAGTCTGGCATAAATCTTTAATTTCCAAACTGCCCTCTTAGGGTTTTAATTCTTCTTTCTGTGTCTTCATCTCTAGATTCCTTGCTGGTCGATCTATAGCTGCTGTTGTAGACGGCCACGGTTCGTCTCCTAGATCTATCAATACTTGTGCTCTTCAGGGCTCTGTCCTATCACCAACTCTTTTTTTTTTTATTCATCAATGACCTTGTAAGCTGTACATCTAACGCTTTCCACTCATACGGTGATAATTCCACCCTTCACCTTCCCATTCGATTCCCGAAACGTCGATCTCAGCAGTTACTTCAACAAACAAGGGATGAGGCTATGGCACGCCTAATGTCTGACTTGGCTCATATATCAGACTGGGGAGAAAATAACCTTCTTGTTTTGAATGCACCAAAGACTCAGTTCTTACACCTATCAACCCGACAAAATCTTCCATAAGAGTACCCACTAATGTTTAATAATATCCAGCTCAATTCTGCAGCATCCTTAAACATACTTGGGGTTTCATTCTCTCGGGATTTATCTTAGAAAGATCATATCATACCTCTTGTATAATCTGCCTCCAAGAGATTAGGTATGCTAAGCCGACTCCATACCTTCTTTACCCCTGCACAGTTGTTGATTTTTATACGGATTTTATTCGCCTCTGTGTTGAGTACAACTCTTATGTGCGGGGAGGCTCCCCACATACAGCTGTTTTCAACAAGGTGGACTTAAAGGCTTTTCGTCTCATTAACTCTCCTCCTCTACTGGCTTCCTTCAACGTCTGTCTCTTTGCCACACCGTTTTATCTTTATCTCTTGTCTATCACTACTTCAGTGGTCACTGCATCTCTGACCTGTCTGGTTGCATACCTCCACCTCTACGACACCGCCTAGCACCTGTCTGGTAACAAACTCTTATCCCTTTTCTGTCCAACTCTCTAATGTATGAATTAACCGTTACTCTCAGTCCTTCATTTATGCAACAGGTCAACTCTGGAACTGACTCCTTCTGTAAATCCTACTTCCTATCGTCTCGTCCTCAAACGCAGTGTGTCCAGGCATCTTGAAATGAACGGATCTTGAATTTGGGTCTCTGCTATATTGTTTTTTTTTCTTGGAGGGAACGGTTTGCCAGCTCATGGTCTTTGGTTCTTTCTTCCTTGCATTACTAGGTACATATAAACAACACAATAACAAACAGGCCACAGCCATATTACGTACAGCACCGTCCAGATCATGTTGGCATCATGATGAAGTGTTATATGCCTCGTATGGACACACTTTTATCACCTTTGCAATCAGTAAATCTTGCACTGAAACATGCTTAAATACATATGTCCACATACTGCTGCATACATGTATCCAAACATGTTGCTGGCTGTGTTGTCAACACATGTTCCAGAACGAGTGTGGACGTACACCTCGATTTGCAGACGACGTAATCCTTTTCAGTGAGTCAGTGAAAGAACTACAAGAAATGATCGGTGTCCTGAAAAGAAGAATCTGAAGGTAGGCTTGAAAATGATTCTGAAGAAGATGAAGATTATATTTAACAATTATGTTTGTTCCCGTCCGGTAAAATTAGGATATAAAGAACTAGATTGTGTTGGTTAAAAAATACCTACGATGGGAAGTTCAAGCAGACGCAGTCCATGACAGTGAAAGAAAAATAAAATAATAGTACTGGAATGGAGGGCTTTTGGCAAACTAAGTAACTACATAAAGGGTTATTACCTGTTGTGCCAAAAGTGACTGTAATCTATTCAGTGTGTTCTTCCTACCCTAACTCTCTGATAGGAAATATGGATTCTAACAAAATTCTCAGAATGTAACCTTACGAGTGCTCGGAGAAGAATGGAAAGGATCATGGAAGGGGTTACATGGAGAGAGAAAATATTTTCTTAGATAAGGGAAGAGACGATAGCAGAGGATATAATTACAACAATCGAAACACGTAGATGGATGTGGGTAGGCCACGTTCCACGTAGAACAGAAAATAAATGGACAACAAGGGTAAGTGAGTGGCAGCCCAGAGATGGAATGAAGGGAAGAGGTAAACTGAGGACGAGATGGTGAGATGAGATTGGGAGACTCCCTGGGATTGGGTGAAACAGGCTAATAGCCAGTGAGTCAGTGTGGAAAAAGATGGCAGAGTACTTTGTCCGGCAGTGGACTGTCTCAGCCCGGTGGTGCTGTTATTGCAGCTATACTCTTAAATATAATTACTTGAGTTACCGCATCACTTATTTGGATCACTATGATGCTGTCGAAAGCGTAACTCCATAGTGTAAAATCTTGATATTTAGCAGCCACAACACAATAGTATACATTGAGGTGTACCATCGCGATCACTAATTTCCGGTTGGAGATGGGTTGAATACAGGCTAGAAGACAAGCGAGGCGAGCAGACACAGACCACTTCGTTATGGAAGGCTCATTCACCTGAACCACAACTCAGTCTCACGGACGAAACACATGAGTACATTTATGAAGCAGTTCGTGAATCACTTTCAGACTGTTAGACTAACCGTTTCCCCACGCCTGGTTGTATTTAAGCCCTGGCTTCGACTTTTCTCGAGCCAAGGGGGAGGGAGGGACGTGTAAAGAAATTAGTGATTGCGATTGTACATTATATTAGTATGAGGGGGAAAACCATATCTGAATCTTCCTTTAGAATCAGTGTCTACTATATACTGAATCACTGAATCACGAAAACATGAAACAGCAATACATGCAGAGAGAGGAGCACATTCGAACTGGCAGGAAAGCGAATTCACGGTGATGGAGATCAAAGGCTGCACCCACTGTTGCCAAGTGAGATGAACACCTCATCCTGGGTACGGGAAAACGGGTGGCATATATTCACACCGATGTTCGGAATAGTACAATGTGTGATATGTCGAGAACCGACCACCTCTGTTAGTAGTAGTGGTAGTATATTTTTATCATTATTATAGTTATCATTATTATTATTATTATTATTATTATTAAATATTAATTTTTATTTATTTACTTATCCATTTCTTTATTTCTTCAGTAACACACTGACATAGCACTACATTCCTCCTGTTAATCTTTCGTCTACCGGTAGTTCCCCTGGAAAAATAATTAACTCACCATTTTCCGGTCAGAGATGTTTTAAAAAATCGCTGTTGCCACTGAGAAAGAGAGTTTTCGAAATGTGTTAGCTTATTCAAGTGCAGTGTGTTCGGTATATGCTGTCGTGCACAACTCCGTGTGTTCGTTGAAAGACAGTTGTCCAGGCACTACTCCAGCACGTTCGCCCGCTACTTTGAGTGCCAAGGAGTCCAGGATATTGATCCCCAGTGGGGGTGTTCCTAGGACGAGCAAGTGGCAGTGGCTACGTCCCCCCATCATAACCCGTGGGGGACGACAAGACCGTATAAGCCGTGCTGGTTTTCCTAAATACAGGTATTATGAAAACTTAAAGTTCCACTCATGTTTAATCCCTTCTGTCACACCACACGGTACCGTATGTTTGCCACTGTATCTCGGAAGCAACTGATGGAAACAGAGAAAAACCGAAACGAAACTCGAAGATGCAGAAGCTGTGTACGGTTTTGATGTTTTAGTAAACTATTTGTCCAGGAAATAGGCTTTCTGCTCCCTTTCTCCATACTGACACCTGCACTCGCGGAGCAAGAGAGATGGCGTTATGTTTTGGTGCGTGTGTGTGTGTGTGTGTGTGTGAGAGAGAGAGAGAGAGAGAGAGAGAGAGAGAGAGAGAGAGAGAGAGAACAAAATAACTCAGTTCTATCTCATTTTAACATGGTGGAAGGGTGGAGGAGTAACCCCTTGTTTTTTAGAACTGTATGATGGAGGTCAGGGCTGCAGGGGAAGGACCTAGGGCATGGCAAATATGGCGTGATTCAGTTTTGAGAACAAACGGCCGATGGTCGTGGTCACAGGGCAAAGTCAAAGCTCGACCTGTATGTGTGCGCTTGTGGGCAAAACAACACAATCAGGTTTGATCTGACTTTACCAAAAGTTGGTGGAAGGGTTGAGGGTCACCCATGGAGTAAACATACTGTTTTTGTGTACAGTAGGTTCAACGTCAAGGTCGCATGGTAAGGTCGACTTAAACAGTTTTTTATCTTATTTAAACCTTACTTTGTAGATGGTTACAGGATAAGGCTGGAATAAAAGAATTTAATTTTGTGACCAATCGGTTAAAGGTCAAGATCAGAGAGAAAGGTCGAACACCAAGGCCACAGAGTAAAGCAAGCTTAAACATGGAAAATAAAACCCACACTTGAAGACAAAGTGTGGGTTTTATTTTCCATCTTTGATTATCACGCAAGAGTGATTCATCCAGCCAAGCTTAAACAATTTTAAGCATATCTGAATTAAACTTAGTTAAATGGCTAAGGGTTAGGCAAGAGAGAAAGGATTCACTTTTGAGAAAAGCTATTCAAAAGTCAAGTCACGGGGTAAGGGCAAAGTGTGATGAGTAAAATAGATCTGATCTAATATGGATTAAACTATGGTGGATGAGGTTAGGATTGCCCAAAAGACTGACCTGATGCTTTTGAGAATGGCAGGTCCAAGGTTAACTTAAGCAGTTTTTATTGGATGTAGTCTAAACAATGTGGAAGTGCTCCCATTAATAATGGGATGCAGAAAACATCGATCATGAAAACAATGAGTCAAGTCACAGGAAAGAGTCAAAGATCAAGATCCCTGGGCAAAGGCAACTCAAATTAAGTTGACTGAAGGGTTAAACATTAGGCATGAATCAAGTAATTTGATTTCGCGAGCAATCTGTCTAACGTCATATTCGCATTCAGCCTGTTTAAAAGTTGGCGTGTGCGAGCTTTGGACTCCTAGTGCTACTTGTTGTTATAAGATTCACTTATGCTTTACCTACCAGCCAACTTGGCAGGATGAGTCCTAAAAGCAGGTTCCTCTACTTATTGCATGGAATTTAGTTTACCGTAGTGAACTCTATCAGTTGCCTTGTATGGGCTGTAAACACCTGGTGAGGATTTTTTTTTTTTTTTTGGACACTTCAAAGTCAATGTCAGAGTCAATTTTTTTGGGGGGGCCAGAGTAACATACAGACATATAGTGTACGTAGTGTACATAGAAGAAACTATACTGGCCAGGTTTGTTGAGCCGAAGGCTCTTTTAGAAACCTAATAAGCTTTTAAAAATAACTTGATTCATCTGTGTCTGACAATACAAAGTGATTGATTTATTAAACAAACTTGCATAGAATGTACTTCTTAATTAATGTTTAAGTATCCACTCATAATTTTATGTATAATTTCTGTTTAAAGAAGCTAAGATTGTTATTAATTTTAAGGTGATAATGTACGTAGTTCCGCATAACTGGTCCTGCACGGTATATATGACGTTTGCTGGTAAGTATTGTAACTGCTGGGATAATAAGATTTATTTCACGGCCTCTTGTATCATGATTATGACTTGCATATTGGAACATATTGCTACAGCAGTGGATATGGGACTAATCCAAGATCTCCGATCTCATTTTCTTCAGAACCACCAGTTGCCAATACATGCTGAGGCCATTGGATGTCTCTCACTGACGCTCCAGTAGTCCGTTGTTCAAACGAAGAAGGTCCCATTGTCTCCAGTAGCTCTTAGTCAGAAGGCTGAAGCTGGAAACCTCTTCCTAAGATGGTCGCACTGTACTCCGCTGAAGCCACTCTAGCACTGGTTGTAAATCTGCATCCTTCATCTGCATCCTCTTTAGATCTTCTTCGTCTGATGCTGGCCCTGTCACTGCAATAGTGCTGCATTTCTTGCTAAGATTCCCATTCCTACTCCACTGCTTGGCATCTGTTCTTCCTTCTACTTGCACACTGTTGATTGCAGTTCTCTTGCAGTTTCTCGGTGGTGGGGCTACTTGGGAAAAGCCATCTGGCAGTTGCCCCTTAACCCGAGGAATCCCATCTACGTATGGGTACGTCGTGATGTTTTGTCATAGCTACACCCATCGACGTATGGGTATGTCGCGCAATTGCAAGGGCCATAATTTGCACAATTTTCAAGTTTCATGGGTGATTTTTGGTAGGCATATGTGGGAGACCTTCCTCTACCTGCTGTCAAGCGGGGATACTGTCTGGCCCCACCTAACCCCCTCCTCCCCCTCCCCCCCACAATGGGCAACTCACCTGTTAGCAGTAAGCTGGCCAGTAAAGACATGTTGCCCCATGGTCTCTCTAATGACGAAATTCAAGGTGAAAGTGATTCCTGAGGTGGAGGACAAAGAAATAAAGAAGCTAGAGCAAGAAACAAACAGAAATGATGAGGTGGTAATGTCATAAAGGAAGGTGCCATATGTGGATGAGTTTGGTGACAACAATGCATCTATTGCCTATATAAATGTGTGAAAACCAATAAGGTCTGTTACTACACAAATTCGTACAAAATACATAAATAAATATTAACTGAAAGTGGCTTGAATTAGTTAACCCTTCCATAATTAATTTTCTTTAGCCAGGTATCCTGAAAAAGAAAGAAAACGTAAGGTTGCATGACACCGATATCAACATTTTTAAGCACAGGATCACGATTTTTCTATGAATTTTCGACGTTTCTCAGCAAAAGCGAAGGTTTGAGCAAATAATTTTTGTTTCCAGAAATACTCGGGATTTTGGGGTATCGTAGACTGGAAATCGGTTGGGACATGACGGGTTAACCCGCCGAGTCCCACAGACGTACGATGCACGTCACTACTTTTTTCCGCGGACAGACCCAACGACATGCATCGTACGTCACTCAATTGCAAGGCCCATTGTGTGCACATTTTTCAACATTCGCGTGTGATTTTCGGTAGGCATATGTGGGAGACCTTCCTCTACCTGCTATCAAGTGGGGATACTGCGTGGCCCCACCTAACCCCCCCTTTCCCCCCTCCCCCCCACACTGGGCAATTCACATGTTAGTTGTAACCTGGCCAGTAAAGGTATGTTGCCCCACGGTATCCCCAATGACGAAATTCACGGTGGAAGCGATTCCTAAGGTGGAGGACAAAGAAATATAAAGAAGCTAGAGGTAGAAACAAACAAAAGTGGTGAGGTGGTAATGTCGTAAAGGAAGGTGCCATATACTGGGGTTTTGGTTGAGTGAACAATGCTTATAAACGCCTATATTATTGTGTGAAAACCAATATAGACTTGTACTACACATAAATTCGTACCAAATAAATGAAATAAATACGTAATTTAAAGAGGCTTGAATTAGTTAACCCTTCCATAGTTCGTTTTCTTTAGCCAGGTACCCTGAAAAAGAAGGAAAACGTAAGGTTGAGTGACACCTGTATCAACATTTCTAACTTCAGGATCGCGATTTCTCTATGAATTTTCGATGTTTCTCACCAAAAGCGAAGGTTTCAGCCAAAAAACAAAAAGTCGAAAATTGTTCGGGACCTGGGGGTAGGCTGGGTAAAAAACCGGTCGGGACTGAACGGGTTAACACCAGCCTCCACTAGTTTTCTGCTTCTTTCTGGTCTTCTCCAGCCTTCTTCCTACCCTCGTTATCATCTCTAGACACTCAGAACTCAAGTGTCCCACCTTGCTACATGTCCACCACGCTTTTTTTCCAATTGTAAATTTCCTTGCACTGCTTTGTTCTTGCTCTTTCTTCCATTTGTAACAATCTTCCTTCTTGTGTCGTGGCTTCTTGCAGAACTGCAACCTCCTCTGATCTTCTGTTACCTCTTTCACTTGTAGCAGTCCTCTTTCATATGTCTTAGCTTTTCACAGTACCAGTAACTTCCAGCAAATTTCCGCTTCATGTACCTGCCCCTTTCTTGCCTTGAATTCTGCAGTATGACCTGCCTGAAAAGTGGATGTACTGGACCTGACGTAGGACTTAAATTCTAGGGCCTTGGCTAGTGCTTCTTGCATGCTTCTGGGTTGTGGATGCTTCACTTGCACTTTCAACTCTGCACCATCAAGAGCATCAATGAACTGGTCCCTCAAAAGAATAGCCAAGAGATTAGGTGCTGCTTCAGGGTACGCCTTGTAAGCCATACTCTCCAGGTCATGAGTAAGCTGTTGTAGGGATTCTCCTCGAGCTCGTACACGGTAACGGAATCATGCTATGTATACCTGAATCTGGTGCATGGTCCCATATCTGCACTCAGTACCTCTACCAAGGACTGATAACTGTTCATCTCCACTGACGTCTGGCCCAGAATTTTCATTGTGGCACCCTTGAGGCTAGTAGCCAGCTGCACTGCCCTCTGCCTATCATCCCGACCATTCTGATCAGCAAGTAGCTCAAACTGCGCACAGTAAGCTTCCCAAGATACTCTACCATCAAATTTCTGAAGTTTCTTCTTAAGTGGACCCCCATTATAGCCATACACTTCACTTGATTGGGGCCTAGACTCTGGGGCATCATAATTAAGTCCAGGACTTAAAACTTTTGCATTCTGCTTATTCTGCCCGAAATTGTTCCACTTAAAGTACAGATAAGATACGTAAAATCCATCATAGACAATTTACCAACCAACAAAGCTCCAGGCCCAGATGGAATTCCTCCAGTTGTTTTGAAAAAAATGTTCCCCAGAACTTGCCTCTGTTCTAGTTAAATTATTCAGACTATCAGACTATACATATGTACTTCTTCATTCCCTAATTCATGGAAGGAGGCCAATATCCACCCAGTTCCAAAGAAAGGAAGTTCCCATGATCCCTCTGATTACAGACCAATAGCTGTCACATCTTCTCTTGGTAAAATGTTTGAAATTTTAACTAATAAGCACATAGTTCAACATCTTGAATACAACTTAATTAGTGATAGACGATATTGTTTTTGCTACGAAAGATACACCATTGACATACTTAATCTCCTAACTCATACTATCCATCAAGTGCGCCACCATTCCCTGCTGTCCAAACTCCCTTGCCATGGACTAACGTCTTTTGCTCCTCAGCTTTCCGCATACTTCAGCGACAGAAAAATAAGAGAAAAAGTAGATGATGTATTTTCCATTTTCCACTCGATTACCGCCGGCGTGTCACATAGATCAGTTCAGGTTCCAACCCTGTTCCTTGTTCATATTAATGATCTCTTATCTGTCACCTACAATCCCATCCATTCAAATGCAGATGACTCAACACTTCACAGCTCATTCACACTCAACCACCCATTTACAAAGTCTAATATCTCTAACTCTCAGCTCAGTACAGCCATCTCCATAAATCAAGATTTATCTACAATCACTGAATGGGGACAAAACAACCTTGTCTCATTTAATGCTAGTAAAGCTAAATATATACAATTTACTAATAGACAGACATTGCCAGATTCGTATATTACCTTCAGTGCTACTAATATTCCTATCCCCAAAAGTATTGAAATTCTTGGTGTCTCAATTAACAATGCCCTCAGCTGGACCTCTCATATCAGATCACTTGCTAAAACCGCCTCAAAGAAACTTGGATTATTGCGCAGAGCCCGTAACTTCATCACTGAAGAGCAGTTAGCTATAATTTATGAGCCATGTGCGCTGTCGTCTTGAATATTGCTCACCATTGTGGAATGGATGTGGAGAGGTTGCATTAAAACAACTGGACAAAATTCAGAACAGAGCTGTTGGAATTAATAATAATAATAATAATAATAATTAATAAGGACTAGCACCAAGCCCAAAAGGACTATATGGCACTAAAACCACTGGATTAAAAAATGATGGGTATGGTATGGTGGAGTAAAGGTGGAGGGGAAGGAGAGGAAGACGCTAAATGTGAGGCAAAATACGGGTTTGGGATAGGAAGTGCATGAGGTGTGTAATGGAAAACACTGGGGATTCACCCAGAAGATCGGCTAAGGTAGGGGGACGTTCAAGGGAGTAAAGGAACGGGAGAGTCTGTCTGAGCATGGCGTGGAACTGAGGGCAATCAAGCAAAAGATTGTGGACCGTGGTTGGAACCTGCAACACTGACAGATCGGAGGAGTGCCTCCTGACGTTAGAAAGCCATGTGTGATCTGCGTGTGGCCAAGGTGCAGATTGGCTAGGGCTGTTTCCCTACGCCTGTTGCGATGCGAGGATGACTGCCAAGGAGTGACAGTATGTGTGATGGAGCGGAGTTTGTTATCAGTTGTAGACATCTATTCTGCTTGCCACCACTGGCCAAGGAAATGGGTAACAATCAGGAAATAATCAGTTGCTGGGACAGGACAGGGTGTAACAGAGTGAGAGGTGACAGCTTACAATCAGGAAATAATCAGTTGCTGGGACAAGACGGGGTGTAACAGAGCGAGAGGTGACAGCTGTATGTGCCAGGAAGTTAACCCTCTCATTACCCGCTATCCCAACATGGCTTGGGACCCAACAGAGGGAGACAGACTTCAATCTGGTGGCAATACGTAACAACCATTCCTGTACCTCTAACACTAGCGGGTTGCTGGCCGGGATAGACCGAATACCATGTAGGGCACTAAGTGAATCTGTGAAAATAACAATAGTGTGTAAAGGTGATCGGTATATAACACGAAGAGCAAGTAAGATGGCCAGCAGTTCAGCAGTGAAAATACTGGTGACTGGTGGAAGGTGGACCTGATATGTATGGTCTGGGAAAAGAACAGCAAAACCCGAGCCTCCTGAAGACTTAGAGCTGTCTGTGTACACTGGAATCGCTGAGGAATGACAATGCATATGATCGATAAAAAGATGATAGAGTGCCTGCGGGGCGGAAGAGGACTTTAGGCGAGATAGTAGGGTGCCACAAACAGTAGGGCGAGGAAGAAGCCAAGGTATGAACATAGAACCTCACAGTGGGAGAACTGAAATAGCGGGGAAAGAAAGGGATTCAAGTAAACTGGAGACCCTACATGGAAAAGATGACGCTAACGAAGGCAGAAAAGGAGGGGAGAGGTGCATAACAGGAAGGGAAACCTGTAGATGAGTGTTGAAGAAGGCAAATGTGGTAATGGAGAGGTAGCTTGTCACATCCGAAGGACAGATCGGGTATACCCGACTTGATGTACAGGCTCATAACTGGGGTGGAGCGAAAAGCACCCAATGCCAGACATAAGCCATGATGGTGAATGGAATCTAGGCACTAAAGAGAGGAAGATGAAGCAGCTGCATAAACCTGACAGCCATAATCAATCTTTGACAAAACTAAGACGGTATGGAGATGGAGCAAAGTTCTACGGTCTACACCACAAGACACATGACTGAGGGTTTGCAATAACCGAAGTCTGAGGGAAGCAGAGGTCTTGAGGGAGGTGAGATGCGGGGACCAAATCAGTCGAGAATCAAAGATAAGAACAAGGAAATGGGCCGACAGACAATATGACAGGAGAGTATCATATAGTGTAAGATGAGGTTAAGGGATTGAATGACGGGTCAAAAGTTATAGCACAGGATTTCGTAAGGGAGAATTTAAAACCATGATCCGTGGCCCACCCTGCAGCAGCATCTATAGCTGATTGAAGCAGGGCTCGTAAGGCCAAGACATCCACTCCAGTTGCGTATATAGCAAAATCACCTGCGTACAATGAAGCAAGCATGAACACCATGTGGGAGAGATGAAACGATACTATTAATAGCAAGGATAAGAAGAGTAGTACTAAGCACACATCCTTGTGGGACACCTTCATGCTGTACATAAGACTGGGATAAGACATTCTGAAGGCATATGTGGAAGGTTCGGTCACAAAGAAAGATCTGTAAAAAGACACCCATACTGCCATTAACTCTAGAGTTTGTAGGACACGGAGCATGATATACCTCCAGACTATATCATAAGCCTTCTCGAGATCAAAAAACACTACTGTTACATAGAACGGGAGCAAATGTCATGGAGGTATAGGCTTTCTTGTTATTTGTGTACATGAGGCTGATTGCTGTAATTAAGGTGTATTCCTATGGTGATAATGATAGATGGCCTGTTGTGAGTTTAGGTTCTGTTCGCAAGACGATGTTAAGTGCAAGTGTTGGCAAAATTTAACACTGGATGTAGTAATAAGAAAGCATATGGGTATTGTGAGGAAAGAGCCCTCGGAATGTTTAGTAGGACTGACTGATTTGGAAAAGAAGAGAGCGAGTGTTGTCAAATGTCTTGGTTATGTGAGCATCAAGGATAAGAATTTAGAGAATGATGTGCGAGAATACGCGCAGAATGTAAGTGAGCTTCCGGGCATATAATGCGCTGAGGTCTATGAAAAGAAATAGCTAAAATATAAAAGACAGGAGCAGAGAGGTGAATAAAAAGAAAGGCGTGCGATGGATGGAGAGCGGACTGATGGCTGAGGACAAGAAAATGTGCAGGACATCTCTCCAGAATTAAGAGGCGTAACTATAGACAGACAGACACTTAAGAGGGTCTCTGTCAAGATACTTGAAATGAAAGATGGCAAAAATAATGAAAATATGCCTTCGTATTAATGAAGGGTTCTCCCTGTAGCGAAATTTACTCCTACAGACACATACATTAAAATGATTTTCCATTCTAAGACTTTTTACAACGATGACACTCCCCCTGACTTTTCCTTGACATCGGTGCCCAGTTTTATTCATACTAGAATAAACATCTTACGATAATATAATTCAAAACTACCTTATTCAAACCCTTCACTGCTATGAGAATATTATAGATGAATTACGACTCCTCAAAAACGATTCTATTCACCTCAGAACGAACGTCACGTAATGAAGGGTTAAGATGTGAGCACTTACCGTTTAACTTTTGAAACTACTGCTTCTACTTCGACAGTTACTACGATTACCACTATTTCTTTTTTTTTTTTTTCTAAATTGTCTACTATTACTTATTTTATCCTT
>JAGKTI010007559.1:23317-36445 GCA_018397915.1 Birgus latro
TCTCTCTCTCTCTCTCTCTCTCTCTCTCTCTCTCTCTCTCTCTCTCTTCACGTTAGTTTTCCATTGTCTTCCTTACTGCACGTTTTTCAGGAATCACATTATTTCTGATCTTATCCACTCTCCTCATTTCACAAACGTTTCTGAAGAACAAGACCTACACCGCCATTACTCTTGAATATTCGTTTTCTTATCAAACCAACATGTCACACAGGTATGTTAATGTGGGTAATAATACTCCTTCATACAATCAGTGATAAGACCCCTGTTTCATTAAAAAAAAAAAAAAAAAGACCTTCATTGCACCATCCAGTTCTTTCCCAGTTCCATTCTACTTTCCACTTCCTTTTGATCCTTTCAAAATAAAATATATGCTTGAGATACGACCCTCGCCTGTTTTTTCTTTACAAAGTTAAGTGAAGATATTATCTCGCTTGGTGAACCCAGTTGACTCGGTGTAGCAGCAATATGATCTGTAAACTAATGCTATTGGTTTTGCTGGTGTGCCCGCGGCCGGTCATGTTGTGTTGTTTGGTACTACTAAATTACGGACGGTTTAATAGTCCTTTCATCCGTGGCCTTGACGCATTTATCACCAACAAGTAGCACCGGCACTGACAAAGACATCGGTTTTACAGTCGCGTATATATTGCTTTATATTACCTCTACCTAGTTCGAGATTTGGTACTGATACCAACCGCAGTGGGAAGAAAATATTGTACAATTAGAACTTCTCCAAAAGCTTCTACGAAGGAATGGAACCTACTGACAAATCGGCATATGGTCATGCTGTTAGAAAAAATGTCACCTCAGTCACCCTGTGCAATATGTTAAAATAACCCAGTCATACTGTGCCACTGGGCATTAATACTATCTCCCTCATATACAAGACTGCATAGGTGCTGCTGTAATACAGTGCCTATCAACGTCATTCACTCCAGTATCCATATTTGTGCAAGGCGTCAATAAACAATGCTATAATGTTTGCCGCCATAATAGAGCTTAAAGAGTGTGGATAACGTTACGGAAGGGCACGAATACCGAGTCTCTGAATATCTGTAAGAAACTGAAACACGTATAGCCTGAAGACCAAGCACTAAAGCAGGAGCACTCACAGAGTACATAACTTTGTTGAGTTAACAGTATCCCCGAATCATGTTTCTCATGACTTTGACCTTGACGTGTATCCTCTCTTGCCCAAAATTCAAGAAAATCTTTCTATGATAGACCCCGGTTACTATTAGAGAATTGATGCTGGGGCCTATAATATCCAGATATTCTTCATCATGCTGCCAACTGCGAAAAAGCAAACTGATAGACAGCCGGAACCAAAAACATTACCTCCTTGCGATAGGTAACAACAGTCGCTCTGTTTTCTTCTGCAGGAACTGTGGAACACCTACATGTTGAATATATTTTTGCAATTACATGAAGTTGAATAAGCATTAAATACGAGGTACGAACGAATCACCTTGGTTACTAGTAATACTCGGGCTCTAATCTAACTATACTAAGCCAAAATAACTTGGATGAAAAGGGTTAAGACTCTTATGTTAGGGTGTACTCCCCATAATGCATACAAGTGAAGCTACTGACACTTCATTTAAGGCTCACTGCATCCGTACATTCACATATGACCTTGCCTGGTGCACTCAACTCCACCAGGTATACCAAACCCCACCACCCAGCCTAGCCTGGCGCACCACATTACTAAATCTTTCCTATATTTCTCTTCTCAACAAACCATATCAACTTTCTCCATCTATCTTACTGCTGTTCTAGAGTGCCCCACCTGTTTTCTTTATAATAACTTTATGAAACACCTACGTCCCAGTACAGAGAACATTATTAATTTTATGAATGCAGTATAAGGTTGTGTATCTGAGATATTTTTGTTTATGTAGTTTCCACTCGAGTTTTGCAGTTATCAAAATACTCTTTACGAAGAATTTGTTTTCACATACAAGTTGTTCCATCAACAGAACTGTTCCGTTAAAGAAAATCTTTGTCAGACGTCAGTAACCCCAACAGGCCGAAGAATGATGACAAACGGTGAGTCGACATAGGGACTCCTTGCTGCAGCGAAATTACTCAAATCACAGCTCTTTGACAGAGGTACAGGAGAAAGGTTGGGTAATAACATTGGACCAACACTCTATTCTCCGTCAAGCATGTCATAATGCATCACAATATTTAAAAAAAATAATAATAATAAATAAAGGCCTGGAGAAACCTGGCTGAACAGAAGTCAGTGAGTGGACTCTAACCACCACTTGGTGGTGGTAAAGCTAAAGGTACAAATGCGATGGATAAATATGAAGAGAGAAGGGTAGGAGAAAGCAGTCCATACAAACATAGTAGAAAGGTTGGAAGAGGATGGAAAAAATACAGAATATGAGAGAGAACTAGAGGAACGATTGGGTAATTATGATTTAATGCATATGGGGGAGGTGGAACGTGTATGTAATGTATTCGTAGAAGAAATCTATTCAGCATGTGAGATGGTGTGTAGAGGGAGGAGAAGACGAAAGAGGGTGCAAGGAACAGCATGGTGGAATGAAGAGGTGCGACGAGCTGTGGCGCATAAGAAGATAGCATATAGTGAGTGGATGGGAAGCAGATGCAGAGTTTTGGAAGGAATTTGTGTGCAAAGTGGAGGGTGTGTAAGAAAATGTTCTGGAAGGAGGCAAAGAGAGTTAGTCAGGGTGATAAAGAATGTAGTACGGAAGTGAAAGACAACAATGGCAAATTCCTAGAGGAAAAGCGAGAAAAGGTGAACAGATTGAGAGAACATTATAAGGAATTGTTAAACACAGAGAATGAAAGTAACGCGAGTATAAGTGGCTAGGGAATTGCTGAGAGAAGGAGGGAGATGAGAAGGAAAGAAGAGATCAGTAGGATAAAAGTAGTGGAAGCAATGAGGAAAGTCAAAATGAGGAAAGCCCCAGGAACTGATGGAGTGTGTGATGAAAAGCTGAAGCACAGTGGAGAGAATGGATATGGAAATGTGCAGGTTGGCCTGGGAGGAATATTGAGACCCAGAGGATTGGAAGTCAGATATAATTATTCCCCTGTAAAAAGGAAAGGGGGGAAAAGAAGTGTGTGGCAGTCATAAGGGCTTTTGTCTTCTTAGTGTATTAGGAAAAGTATATGGCAGGATATGCATTGACAGAGTTAGGGAAATAACAGAAGAAGTAGTTGGAAAAGAACAGGGAGGTTTTAGGAAGGGAAGAAGTTGTGTAGATAAGATACCGATATTCATCCTAAAGTCTTTCGTGATAAATTTTTCTAGAGAAAGGAAAGAAGTCGTATGCGGCCTTCATGGATCTGAGAAAGCATATGACGGAGTGGATAGACAAGGAATGTGGAACATACAAAAATCCAAGGAGTAATTGGGAAGCTGTGCAGTGCCGTTAAGAGTATGTATGAGGGTGCTGGGGCTGCAGTGCATGTGGATAGTGAACTCAGCGAATTTTTCCATCTGAATGTGTCATGTCTCCACGGTTGTTCAGTCGGATTATGGATGGAGTTACAAGTGAAGAGCAAGATATAGGACAGTGGATGATGAAGCGACCCAAATGAGAGAGGGCAGCTTTAGGACGCTTCCTGTTCTGTTGCTTGTAGATTATAATTTGTTAAATGAAGACAAAGGGGAACTGCAAGGCTTGGAGAGTGAGTTTGTGAGAGTGTGCAGAAAACGGATTGGTTAATATAAGGAAGAGTAAAGTTGTGATCGACGAGAGAAATGAAGTCACTGAAAGCACAGTGAGGTTGGGTGGTGAGAAAATGGAAAATGTGAGATTAATTACTTGAGTTATGTGATGAGTAAGGATAGAATTTTAGGGGCAGAAATGCTTGATAGGGTACAACAAGGAAGAAAGGTTGCTAGGTCTTTGAAATCAGTGATAAGATATACGGAAGTAAGCATGCAAGGACAAAAGATGTTGCATTATAGTACTGCGATACCAGCTCTAACGTATGGAAGGGAAGCTTGGGCCTTGTTGGAAGGACACGAGTCAAAAATGAGAGCAGTGGAGATAAGTTATTTGAGAGGAGCATGTGGAGTTCCATGGAGAAACAGCCTGACAAATGAGGAAGCGAAGGGGCGTTGTGGTGTGGATGTGGATGTGATAGAAAGTGTTAAGAAAAATACATTAATGTGGTTTGGCCATGTGGAAAGGAAACTGAGCGTGAGACGAGGAAAGTGTATGTGACGGAGGCGAAGAGGGGATAGGGAGGGAGAGACCTTGGATAAGATGGAGGGGTGGGGTGGAGAGGTATATGCGAAAGGGGTGGGTATGTAGGCTGGGGGGACATTGATTTCCATAATATAAATTGAGCACCTCCAGACAAATATATTTAGCTTACCGGAGTTCTTGTGCACTGATGAGACTAATTTATGATCATTCTTCTATAACTCTTCCACTACGATCCTCTCTCATATTTTAACTACCTTCAGAAGATTTCGTTCAGTTTGGGAAAAGCCTTTTAAACTGACAATTATGAAGGATCTCATGTAACCCCCTCAAAAACTCTCCTTATTCTAACCACACCTAACCGACTTTACATCTCACAGTGTAGGTGTTCATTATCAACTGATCAGATTACGAGGTCTATGGACTCTAACCGTAATACACTCTTATCAAATGCGATGTCTCCTTCGCACATCTATGTTTGTTTCAATTGTGACTGTTCACACCTTCAGTACGATAGTTAAGTGAATTCCGATAACTTCATTACTTTTAGATATAGGCATAGTCTCTAAAAGTACTGAAATAATTGGTGTTTCACCTAACAGTACCTTCAGCTGAATCCTTCATGCTAGATCACTTGCTAAAACAGCTTCAAAGTAACTTGGATTATTGAACATAATCCGTAATGTCTTCACTGACGAGAGGTTAGCTATAGTTTTACAAAGTCAATCCGTAATGTCTTCACTGACGAGAGGTTAGCTATAGTTTTACAAAGTCATGTGCACTCTCAGCTTGAATTTTGCTCACATTTTGTGGAGTGGCTGTAGAGTAACCACTCTACAGCCACTCCACAATTGGACAAAATATCAAACAAAGCTGTAAGAATTATCAATAACCCTGCAATTCACACTGTTTTAGCAAGTGATCTAACATGTGGGGCCCAGCCGAGGCTACTGTTAGTGAAACATCGATAATTTCAATAATTTTAGAAATAGGAATATTAGTAGCATTGGAGGTAATATGGAATCAGGCAATATCTCTCTGTTAGTAAAATAAGACATATTTTAAACTTTGTCAATGGGCGTTAAAGTGTGAAGGAACTGAGGTGTTGCGTCATGTGCACATGAGTGCATGGGTTTATGGGTAACAGATAAGAGATCATTAATGTGAATTAGGAATGAGTATGCAAGTAGGACTGATCTTTGTGGCACGCGGGCATTAATCAAGTGGAAATTGGAATATACATCATCCACTTTTATTGTCATCTTTCTGTCGCTGAGATATGAGATAATCAGTGGAACAAATGATGATAGACCATAGTAAGGGAGTTTGGACAGCTTTAGAAATATCAAGGGCTACTGCATGGGATTCTCCATGTTGGTCAGTTGACTGATGGATGGTATGAGTCAAGAGATTGAATATATCAAGAGTGGATCCTTCTTGGCAAAAACCATACCGTCTGTCACGAAATAAGTTGTTGGGCTCAAGATGTTTAACAATGAGCTTTTTAATACATTCTAAAATATTTTACCAAGAGAAGAAGTGATACCTATTAGTCTGGAACGAGAGTGGACAGACGAACTTCCTTTCTTCGGGATTGGGCGGACATTGACTTCTTTCCAAGAATTAAGGAATGAAAAAGTACGTATGCATAGTCTGAATAATTTAGCTAGAACAGGAGCAAGTTCTGGGGAAGAGTTTTCAGTACGATTGAAGGAATTCCGTCTGGACCTGGAGATTTGTTGGCTGTTGAACTGTCTAGGATGGATTTCATGCATGTAATCTGTACATTAAGTGGAGCAATAACGGGAGAGCCGAGTTCTAGTATAGGAACCTTCTGACTGACTTTGCCAAGGACGACTTTGTGGCAAACGTACTAGCGAGGATGTTCGCTTTTCCACGTGGGTCATTTATAATGTATCTATCTGAAGATTATAGTGGGGACACGGGTGATGACTTGTTAAACTTATTATTGGAAGAACCTAGAACTGATCAAAGACTCTCTGCTGCCATTTGGATATTCAGTGGTTTGTACGATTGGTTGTGAAGAAAATTTTATTTTGCGAGATTTATTACTGTTTTTGCATGATTTTTAGCAATTTTAAATTAACAGAGGGATTCAAATTTTCTTTTATATAAAGAAAAAGTTTTATATAAAGCAAAAGTTAGGGTAGTTGCCCTTATGTAGTTGCTGTCAAACCATTCCAGAGAGTCCGATCTTTTAGTGAAGTGTTGAGTCGGTATGAACAATTCCATATCAGCTTCCATTATGTCATTAATGTAGGACTGGGTAGAATTGATAACAGTGGAGAAGAAATACTACCATGGAATATCAGCAATATAATTTCTAAATCCATCCCAGTCTGCCCTATCAAAGTGCCTTCTAGTCAACCTAACAGGTTCAGAACTGGGAGGTTTGGGAAATTGGGACAACAGACTAATGAGGTTTTGATGAGATTGTGGTTGGAAGATCCAAGTGGTGACGGTTCCTCAATCCTTTACTGATCTGGGTTAGTCGTCAAGAAAAGGTCCAAGAGACAGCGCTATGCCAAGGGTTACCTGTGATTCTGGGTGGTTGTTTTACCAACGCGTGAGATTAAACGATTATGCAAACAGCTTGAAGTCTGAACCATAACTGTCAGTCCTGGCAGTATGGAATAACCATTCTTCATTATGAACATTAAAATCACCCAAAATTATAATAATCAGTGGTAAGGGTGATGTTAAAGTTGGTCAATTATGTGGATATGGAGTCAGATACACTGTGGTTTGAAGATGCACTGGGGGAATGGTAAACTATACAGATATATTTGGTAATATTTAGGTAATTTAGTTTGTATAATGAATAATCAAAGTTACCTGAAGTGGAGTTCAAAAGAGTGACAGCTGCAAATTCAGATCTGATATAACAGCAGGTGCCACCGTTGTTACTGAAGTTCGTGAGATGGTAACAAGGTAAACTAAATGGGGATATGTCAGTTGAGGGAGAGATTTGGGTTTCTGTGAGGAACTGGGCTACAGAGGATACCGACTGGAGGAAAATGTGAACAGAATAAAGACTGGTACTAAGACCACGATGTTGGTAAAATATATGGCAGAACCCGCACTTCTCCTCTGACGAGCACGAATGTTTACAATAACTGCTGTCGAAACAATTACTTGATTGCGACCAGGACGAAACTGTGCCACCAGCCGTACCCTGCTGGTGATGACAATCCGAGGTACCACCGAATTTGTTGATAATAATGAAGTGGCCATTGCTAAGAGAGGATGGAAATAGGCGTGATGTCTAACGTCCGAGTAGTTTGGTGCAGACAGTTGGAGGTAGAGGTATAAAGACAGTATGCTGGCTAACTCTCTGAGTTTGTGAAAACACTAAAAATATTCAGTAAAGGGAGGTAGTCAGGAACAGGTCCTGAGGGCTGGCGAAACGGGAGCTCCAGCGCTCCCTATCACCAGCTTGCCATCCACAGTTATCAACAAAGTATATATAGAGAGTGCCTATCAACTGGTGGGTTGCATTACCAGATTCAATTTCAGAAATCAAAGAAAGAAGCTGATGAAAAATAAAAAAGATCTGCCTAGTAATAGTTAGTGAAAACAAACATGCCTTCCAATTAGAAATAAAAAAAACATTTTTCAGATTCTAAGGAATGCTGAGTGTGGCACTGATGAGTAGAATAATAGACTAACAAAAGTGTTAATGGAATCAGCAGAGGTAGTCGGGAAAGCTAATATAACCCGAGCCAACAAGTATTCAAAAACGACCTTCGAGCTCATGAAAAGAAAAATGGAACTGAAAGTAAAAACAGAGAAAGATGAAACAGAAAGAGCAGAATTAAATAAACGTAAGAACAAGAGACATGAAAAACACGAAAGAGAAACATGAATCAACTCAAAGAAACCATCAAAACAGGAAAAAGTCTGAAAGAGGTCCGAAGCAAAATAGCACTAGGAAAACAATAAATTATATCAGTGAAAGACAAAAACGTGAGGTCATTAAATGCAGAGAGAAAATGGTGAAGACAGTTGAAGAGGGAGCTTTATGAATCAAAGATGAAAATACCGATAGCTAAATTTTCAGCTGACCCAAGTGATATACGTGAGGTAATGGCAGACGAAGTACACATTCACGTAAAACTATGAAAAGAGGGAAGGCCTCATTAGGAGATGTTTTAGTAGCATATTTACTGTCTGTAGCAAATGTAGAAGTTTAAACTTGGCTCGCCCACTTATTTACTCAATGTATAAATAAAAAGAAAATTTCCAGGACATGGTGTAATGTAAAAGGTATTTTGCTTTATAAGAAAGGCAACTCAAAAGATCATTGTAACTATCGATTTATAAGCTTTTTATCTGTTGTTTACAAACCGTTCACTGACATCCTTACGAAACAGACTGACAAATTCGGAACAAAACCAACCTCGTGAGCAGGCAGGATTCCAAAGCGGGTACCCGGCTACTGATCATCTGCTTTACAAAGAATTAGCTGACTGAGGAAGCTACAGAGAATAATGAACCCACTGTGTTTAGGTATTGTCGATTACGAAAAGGCTTTATTGACTCAAAGGAACACACAGCAATTATAAATTCCTTTCGAGAACAAGGAGGAAACGAAAACAATGTAAAACTGCTTAAAAACATATATAAAGAGGGAGGCACTACAGTTTAAGTATAATAAAGACCGTGAAAAAATAAAGATGGAGAAAGGCGTGCATCAGGAAGGTACAGTTTCAACAATATTATGTACGGCATGCATTGAAAGTATTTCCAAAAAGGTTGATGGGGAGAATAAAGGAGAAAACATGGAGAAATATAAATCATTTTTGATTTGCAGTTGATATTGTCCTAATCTCAGAAACAACACAGACACTGCAAGAAATTTTAAATGATCTAAATAGAGAGAGTCTTAGAATAGGGCTAAATATGAACTGGATAAAAACTAAAGTAATTGTTAATCCATATACACCACAGAGTGTCATCAAAATACTGTAAGAAAGTCTTGAAGAAGCTGAGGAACCCAATTTCTTGGGGAAATTACTAAAACCATGATATCGAAATAAAGAGATCCATTACAATTGGATGGAAAGCTATTGGTAAACATAAAGATGTCAGGAAATGCAGCTTGTCAGTATGTATGAAAAGAAAGGCATATAACAAACGTATAATTCCAGCTATAACGTACAGTTGTGAGACATGGAAACTGCCAAAATCGATGGAAAACAAACTCTTCTGTTCTCAAAGTGCAAGGGAACGGACGGTGTTCGGAATATCTTTGAGAGACTGGAAAAAGATCAACTTGGGTGTGACAGCAGACTAGTCAAAAAAAAAAAAAAAAGAGAGAGAGAGAGAGAGAGAGGTTATAAAAGAACCTACCCCTGGGGGTAGGTTTTTTTTTTTTTTTTCAAGAATTCTCCCCCAGTATCCCTGCTTGTCGTAAGAGGCGAATAAAAGGGTTGGTGGTGGGTTAGTGTCCCACCCCGTAAAAACAACTAACTAAAAATACGAACAAGAAGCCTCGGACCAGGACTGACCAAAAGTCGACGAAAAAGGACCGGACAAAGGACGTGGTAAAGATTGCAACATGGAATGTAAGGGGTATGAATGATGAGGTGAAAGAGAGGGAGATTGTACAGGTGCTTGAGAGTGCGAAAGTGGATATATGTGGAATAACTGAAACTAAATGGCGAGGTGAGAGTGTGAGAGAATGGGAGTATGGATGGGGTATATGCGCGGGAGTGGGTGAGAATGAGAGGGCGAAAGAGGGAGTGTGTATTGCTGTAAGCAACAGATGGAAGGAGAATGTAAGTGAGTATGGATCAGTTGGGTCAAGAATTGTGTGGGTAAGAGTGAAAGTTGGACTACAAATGTGGGCACTTGTGTGTGTGTATGCGCCAACGCAAGATCGTGTAAGTAGAGTGACAGAAGAGTTCTGGACAAATGTAGAAGCCTGCTTGGAAAAGTTTGAAAGGAATGAGAGAGTGTTTCTGATTGGAGATATGAATGGAAAAGTAGGGAATGAGAAGATGGATGGAGTGGTTGGTGAGTGGGGTGTGCCTGTAGAGATGGATGAGAATTGCAGTGCTTTAGCGGACATTTGTGCTGGGAAGAGGTTGGTGGTAGCTAATACCCTCTTCAGGCACAAAATGATCCATAGGTATACATGGCAAGTGGTGAGAAGAGAGGACGGGGGAATGAATGAACAGAAGGCAATGATTGACTATGTGTGTGTGGATGAAAGGATGAGAATATGTGTAATGGATGCAAGAGTATATAGAGTTTGGGGGAGTGGACTTTCTGACAACCACTTGGTGGTGGCCAGAATCAGAATCCAAACAAGATGGAGGAAGAGAAGAAGGGCAGGACAGGAGGAACTATTTGTTACGAGGAGGGTAGAAATGTTACAAGAGGATGGAATAAAGGCTGAATATAAAAGGGAAGTGGAGGAGTGATTGGGTAAATATAGATTGAAGCAGTTGTGGGACGTGGAAGGTGTGTGCAAGATATTCACAGAAGAAATCTGTGCAGCATGTGAGGTGGTGTGTGGGGTGAAGAGAAAGGGGGTTCAGGGAAAAGCATGGTGGACTGAAGAGGTGAGAGAGGCTTTGGCACAAAAGAAGAAAGCATATAATGAGTGGATGAGGAATAGGGGCGTCGAAGAAGCTGAGAGACGGACGATAGAGTTATTTGCAGAGAGGAGGAGAGAGGTGAAAAGATTAGTAAGAGACCGTAAGAAGAGAGTGGATGAGGAATTTGGAAGGAATTTGAGTGCAAAGTGGAGGGAATGTAAGAAAATGTTCTGGAAGCAGGTAAAGAGAGCTAGACAGGGTGTCAACGAAGTCAGTGGGGGTGTGAAAGATAAAAATGGTAGATTACTAGTGGAGAAGGGAGAAAAAGTAAACAGATGGAGAGAACACATTAATGAGCTGTTGAACATAAAGAATGAAAGTAATGCAAGTATAAGTGGCTGGGGAATGGCGGGGAGAAGGAGGGTTGTGAGAAGAGAGGAAGAAATCAGTAGGATGGAAGTGGTGGAAGCAATGAAGAAAGTTAAAATGGGGAAAGCCCCAGGAATTGATGGAGTGTGTGGTGAAATACTGAAGCATGGGGGAGAGATAGTAATAGAATGGATGTGGAAGGTGTGCAGATTGGCTTGGGAGGAGGGTAGAGTCCTGGAGGATTGGAAGTCAGGTATAATTATTCCTCTGTACAAAGGAAAAGGGGAAAAAGCAGTGTGTGGTAATCATAGGGGCATTTGCCTTCTCAGTGTAATAGGAAAAGTATATGGTAGGATACTTATTGACAAAGTTAGGGAAATAACAGAGGAATTAGATGGAGAAGAGCAAGGAGGTTTTAGGAAGGGAAGAGGTTGTGTAGACCAGATATTTATTCTTAGATCCTTAGTGGAAAAGTTTCTAGAGAAGGGAAAGAAGTTGTATGCAGCCTTCGTGGATCTGGAGAAAGCATATGACAGGGTGGATAGACAAGGATTGTGGAAGGTATTAAGAATATATGGAGTGGATGGGAAGTTGTTGAAGGCAGTGAAGAGTATGTATGGGGGTGCTAAGGCTTCAGTATGTGTGGATGGCAAACTGAGTGAATCTTTCCATTTGAAGGTTGGATTGAAACAAGGATGTGTCATGTCTCCATGGTAGTTCAATCTGTACATGGATGGGGTTATAAAAGAGATACAAGGTCGGGCAGTGAATGTTGGAGCGGCCCTAGTGAGAGAGGGCAGTGTTTGGAAACTTGTTTGCAGATGATGCTGTGTTGTTGAGCGAAGACGAAAGGGGGCTGCAAGGCTTGGTAGATCTCCATGGTAGTTCAATCTGTACATGGATGGGGTTATAAAAGAGATACAAGGTCGGGCAGTGGATGTTGGAGCGGCCCTAGTGAGAGAGGGCAGTGTTTGGAAACTCCCTGTACTGTTGTGCAGATGATGCTGTGTTGTTGAGCGAAGACGAAAGGGGGCTGCAAGGCTTGGTAGATGATGAGTTTGGGAGAGTGTGCAAGAAACGGAATCTAAAGGTGAATATAGGGAAGAGTAAAGTGATGGTCTTCGAAAGAAGTGAAGCCAGTGAATGTACAGTGAGATTGGATGGGAATGATATGGAAAATGTGAGTGCATTTAAGTACTTGGGTAGTGTGATGAGTAAGGATGGAAGTCTGGAGGGTGAAGTGCTCGAAAGGGTGCAGCAGGGAAGGAAGGTTGCTGGTTCGTTGAAAGCAGTGATAAGAAACAGGGAGATGAGCATAGAAGTGAAAAAGTTGTTAGATGACAGTATTGTGATACCAGCTCTAACATATGAAAGTGAAGCTTGGACCCTGTTGGAAGGACAGAAGTCAAGAGTGAGAGCAGTGGAAATGAGTTATTTGAGAGGTGCATGTGGAGTCACATGGAGAGACAGACTAACAAATAAGGAAGTGAAGGAGCGTTGTGGTGTGGTTGTGGACGTGATAGGAAGCGTTAGGAGGAACACGTTAAGGTGGTTTGGGCATGTGGAGAGGATGGAGAGTGAAAGACTGACGAGGAGAGTGTATGTGAGTGAGGTGGAGGGGGCGAGAGGAAGGGGGAGGCCGAGGATTAGATGAAGGGATGGAGTGGAGAGGTATATGAGAGAGGGGGGTGAGTTGGGAGCGGGGTAGTGAAATGGCGGGGGACACATCGACATGGAGGCGATTTGTTTGTGGTCACCCTGTACGGGATTGAGGCGTCTGGCAATAGATAGATAGATAGAAGCGATTACCGATAGAGCAGGAGAGCGACTGATTGGACTCAAGGAGATTGCAAGCGTAGCAGAAAAATGACAGACAGGTGGTGAAGAGATGAAAGAGAGAAGACCGTAATCAAAGACCTGCAGAAACTGGCTCCATCAAAGGATTCATGGAGAAGACTGGGGGAGGCCTTTGTTCAGCAGTGGACTTGCAATGGTTGATG
>JAGKTI010007560.1:0-36442 GCA_018397915.1 Birgus latro
AAGGTGGCATCACTAGTCAACAGCTCAGGTCAACCCATCTCTGTGTCCCCAGATATTCAACTTAATTCGTCCACTGGCACTGTCCGTTTACCATCATCAATGTCCTTCGGCCAGAGGCCTTTCGCAGAATGCTCCACAGACATAGAGCTAATCCTCTCAGAACAGCATCACCCAATCCGTTCAGTACATTGTTATACAATTCCTCCTCGCGGACGCCGACAAGAACCAGCCAATATTGTTAAAATAGTCTTTGCTTCTCGTGACTTACCATCCACAGTTATTATTGGGGGCACTGTCCTCCAAGTACGTCAATATATTCCGCCTCCTCGCCAGTGCACATCTTGTTGGCGCTTTGGCCACCCCGCCAAATACTGCCGCTCATCTGCAGTCTGTGCCAACTGTGCACTGGCCAGCCATGCCTCTTCAGACTGTGTTACCACCATCCGGTGCTGTCCTAACTGTCGTGGCAGCCATTCTGCCACCCACCGACAATGTCCCGTCTACCTTTTTGAATCGGAAGTATCTACTATCCGTTGGAAAACTGGCCTTTCCCTTAGTGAGGCTCGTCGCAGAGCTCGCAACCTCGGTCACCATCCTAACGTTACCTACGCACGTGTAGCCCGTCCTTCTGCCATAGTAACTTCCAGTCTCAGTACTACTACTGCTTCCCCTTCTGCACCTGTCTCTGTATCTACTGCCCCCTCTTCCTCTCCTCTCTCCTCTCGTCTTCCCACCTCTCACTCTGTCTCTACACCTGTGACTTCAGTCTCTCCTTCTCTTCCTCCCAGTACTCTTGTTTCTACCTCTTCCTCCTCTCAGCTGCACCTCCCCTCTACCTCAGACCTTCCCGTACAGACTCCTCTTGTTCCTATCTCTAATTCTTTCTCTGTTTTAGATTCCTCTACCCCTACCTCCTCTCCAGCTCCTTCTTTACCTGTTCCTTCTCCTTGTCCTTCCCCCTGTTCACAACTTCGTCCCTCCTCTCACTCCTCCACTTCTGTTACTCAGACCCGCCGTTTGGCGCCCCTGGCCCAACGCAACACTCGACCCCCACCCTCCTCTAATAGTAAACGCAGTTTGTCCACCGCATTAGACTCTAAGGCCTCTCCTGCCCATCCTCCTTCTTCTCCAGCTCGTAAAGTCCGGGCAACAAATTCCCGCCCCTCCCGATCGACACATACTGCCTCGTCAAAACCTGTATCACAGCAATCTCTCCAGTCACATCCCCGGACCGCCCACACCAAACCCTCAGGCGATGACGACAGTGAAACTATTCCCAAGATTATGGATTATATTTTAACTTCCACGCCAAATTCAGTAGCCAATGCTGTATCCTCTCCTTCCATTCTCTCTGTTGAAATTCATCCTGTACCTCCTGACCTCCCTTCCACTCCTCTCCCTCCTTCCTCTCCCTCTCCCTCTCCTTCTATCCCTTCCTCCTCTTTGCCCCACTCCTCTTCCGCTTCTCACAGTACTCCTTCCCCTTTGTCTCTCCCCATGCCTCCAGGCTATAGAGACCATTCTGCCCATCCACCAATTTCACCTTCTATTCTTATCCCTACTATCGTAACGACTCGGTAATATATGTTATTATTCTGTATTGTATTTTAATTCCTATGTCATATTTTTTACTTCCTATGTCATATATTTTACTTCCTATGGATTATATTTTACTTCCTATGGATTATATTTTACTTCCTGTTTATTATATTTTACTTCCTGTGTACTATATTTTATCATTAGTATTAAGTTCCTTTTACCTAAACTCTGCTTTCCTGTTGGGTTTTACTTTCTTTGGTTTTTTAACATGTCTATTTTACAATGGAACATACGAAGTTTTACAGCCCATCGCAATGACCTCCGCTATCTTCTTTCGGTTCACTGTCCTTCTTTAGTTTGCTTACAAGAACCCCGTTTATCTTCCCCTCCGGTACCTATACCTGACTATTGTTTCTTGTTCTCTCCTGCTTCTCTTTCTGTTACAGCTATCTTAGTCCACCATACAGTTCCTCTTGAACGTCTGTCCATTAACACCACTGTCCCATGTCATTTTATTCGTGTGTTTCTTGGACGTTGGATTACGGTGGTTTCGGTTTATTTCTCTCCCTCCCAGCCTATTGACCTCTCTGCCTTATCTCTTTTATTACCCCAACTACCCACCCCAGTTTTATTGCTGGGGGATTTTAACTGTCGCCATGTTTTATGGGGCGATGACGTTACTAATTCGCGTGGCCGTCGCCTTGAGTCTTTTATTTTTAACGCAGATTTATCCTTATTGAATACAGGAGCTTCAACACATTTTGACGCTACAACTCATACCTTCTCCTGTCTAGATCTCTCCCTGTGCTCCCCTTCCCTTTCTTTAGGTTTCCACTGGGCTGTTCTTTCTGATATTGTATATAGTGATCACTTTCCTATCAAACTTACTCTAACTACATATTGTCCCGTAATTAGACCCCCTCGATGGTGTTTTCCGAAAGCTGACTGGCCGTCATTTACTTCACTAACTATTCCTTCTGTACCTCCTTCTTCCTTCTCTACTGTTTTAGACATGCTCACCTATTTTAATGTGTTAGTTCTAAGTGCAGCTTTGACTGCGATTCCTAGGTCGTCCCGTCCTTTTGCTTCTAAGTGTGTACCTTGGTGGAATTCGGATTGTACTGTGGCCCTCCGTGTTAAACGTGCACGTTGGAAGAGCTACCTACGTAAACGCAACACCCAGTATGAACAGAGTGCATTTCTAATGTTTAAAAAGGCCCGCGCTTCTCTTCGTAGGACAGTTAAAAGGGCTAAACGCCATAGCTGGAGATTATACGTTTCCACCATTACTTCAAATACACCCATTGCTTCCGTTTGGAAACGTATACGCAAAATAGCCGGTAAACATCTTCCCATGCCTTCCCCTGTCCTCCATTTGGATGGGGAATCAGTCGCAGATGCTCGTTTAGTTGCTAATGGCTTAGGTCTTCATTTTAGTAATGTTAGTAACGGTTCTCATCTCTCACCTGAATTCCATGCCCTTAAAACTGCTACTGAATGTACACCAGTTGTCTTCCAGCTGTCGTCTAGTCAGTCGTATAATGCGCCTTTCACTCTCCATGAATTGTCCTCAGCCCTTCGTCTTTGTAAGAACACTTGCGAGGGTCCTGATGGCATACACTATAATATGCTCCGTCACCTTTCCCCCCAGGCCCTGGCCCTATTATTAATTATATATAATCGTATCTGGACAGAGGGTGTCTTTCCTCCCTCTTTTCGTAATGCTGTCATCCTCCCATTTCTTAAGCCAGGAAAGACAGGCCATGCCCCTCAAGATTATCGCCCCATTGCTCTTACTAGTTGTCTTTGCAAATTGTTCGAGCGTATGATAAATCATCGTCTTATGTGGCTTCTAGAATCCAAACAACTTTTGTCCCCTTCACAGTTTGGCTTTCGTAAAGCTCGCGGTACCTTAACTCCCCTCCTAAATCTGGAGACATATATCCGCTCAGCTTTTGTCACTCGGCAATCTGTGATCGCAGTGTTCTTTGACCTTGAGAAGGCTTATGACACAGCTTGGCGCTATCATATTTTACGCACAGTTCGATCTTGTGGGATTGATGGTAACCTTGGGGTTTTCTTAAAGAATTTTCTATCATCCCGTTTCTTTAGAGTCTGTGTTCAGCATACTTATTCAGATCCCCTCCCACAATATGAAGGTGTCCCCCAAGGCAGTGTTCTTAGCACTACTCTCTTTTTATTGGCAATTAATGGGATTGTATCCTGCCTCCCAGTTGGTGTCCGCTCTTCTTTATATGTAGATGATTTTGCAATATATGCCTCAAATTCTGACATCTCTGCCCTTGGTCCTCTCATTCAACATGCGGTTTCTGCTGCCTCAGAATGGGCTACTTCTCATGGCTTTCGGTTCTCTCCTCTTAAGTCTCATGCTATTACTTTTACTCGCTCACATCTTATTTCCCAACCACCTCTTTTTCTCTATGGCTCTCCTCTCCTGTACAAAACCTCTGCTTCCTTTCTTGGCCTTCTTTTCGATTCCCGTCTCACTTGGAAGGATCATATTGCCTCCTTGAAAATCTCAGCCTTGCAACGCCTCCGTCTCTTACAAACTTTGTCTCATGTGTCGTGGGGTGCTGATCGGGCTACTCTCCTTCGGCTCCATATTGTTCTCGTTCTCTCCAAACTTGATTATGCTTGCCAAGTTTATTCTTCCGCTTCAGACACCGTCCTCCAACAACTTGATTCTGTGCATCATCACGGTCTCCGTCTGGCACTTGGCGCTTTTAAATCCTCCCCAGTTGAGAGTCTGTATGCTGAATCAGGAGTTCCATCACTTTTCCGCCGTCGTGCTCTACTTTCTCTTCGTACTTATGCTAAGTTGCACTGTTTTCCTCATACTCCTTCTCTACTTCCTCCCGCTCCTGACTTAGACATGTTTTCCAATCCCAGAACCAGACCACCTTTTGCAATTCGAGCTCGTACTCTCCTCTGGCATTCTTCTCTTGCTATTAGTAATGTTTTTTCTTACCGCACATGTCTTTTTCCCCCCTGGCTACTTCTACGACCTCACATTTGTTCTTCCATTTTCCCCTATTCCAAGTCCAATTCTTCTTCATTCATTCTCCGTGCTCGGTTTTCTGACCATCTCTCCCGCCATTCCTCTGCAGTTCCTATATACACTGATGGTTCAAAAACCCCGGAGGGTGTTGGCTTCGCGATCCTCTTTCCTGACACCTTTTATCATTTTAGTCTTCCTACCTATGCAAGTGTTCTAACAGCAGAGTTATATGCCCTCTGGTTTGCGTTGCGGTATATTTGTCGTGCCTCCTCTCCCTCATTTGTAATATTCTCTGATTCATATAGTGCGCTATCCCTTCTTCAGTCACCTTCTGCTTCTCATCCTTTAGTCCTTCGTATCTTGGAATGGTTGTTCCGTATCTCCTCTCGTCATAAAACAGTCCAGTTCTGTTGGGTTCCAGGACATGTGGGCATCGCGGGCAATGAACGTGCTGATCAGTTGGCTCGCATGGCTGTTGCCAAAGATGCCTCTCCTTCCTTCCTCATTCCAGTCTCTGATTTTCTTCCTGCCCTAACTTCCTTCCTTCAGCACCGGTGGCAGTCTTGCTGGGACTCTATCACTAATAATAAACTACGTGTTGTTAAACCATCTATTTCTCCTTGGCTAACCCCTTACCACCGTAATAGGAGATGGGAGACTGCTTTAGCTCGTCTTAGAATTGGTCATACTAGACTTACCCACTCATATTTGATGTCTGGTGGTCACCCTCCCCTCTGTACGCATTGCAATACCATTCTCTCTATACGTCATATTTTCCTCGACTGTCCTCTTTACACTGTACAGCGACGTATTTTCTTTCCTTTTTTGTCTTCCCTCCAGCGTCCTCCCCTCCTTTCAGATTTTCTCCGAGAATCATCATATTTTTCCTGTCATAATATTATGTCCTTCCTTACCTCTATTGGTCTTCTTTCCGACATCTAGCTCCGTTCCTGACGTCACTAACCCCATCTGTGATATGATATACTTTTTCCATTGACCCAATTTCTTCACAATGCCGTGTCTGTATTTCCGGCCCGACCAGCATACATAACTTGTAGCCGATGATCTGGCTTTGTGCTGGATTTTGGCACTAGGTACCTATTGTTCTTCTTCTTCTCCCACCCCTGCCGTGGTAATGACTGACGGCAGAGTTGCCAACTGAAAATTTAGCATGGCGCTTGATTCACCCTCAAAAAGCGCTAAAAAAGCGCTAAACTCACCAGGACACAAGTAACGTAACATATTAAGAATTTTTCACGTCTCTAAGGAAAATAATATGCAAATTAATATCTTTAAACCAGACTACTCACCATTACTCTAAATCTGCCAACTCCCAATCACCAATTTCATCTTCGCTGTACAGAGTATCTTCATCTTTAGATGTTCCTGGTTACTGCTTTGTTGATTCCGATTCGTATGCTCTCAAGGTACCAATTTTCTTCAGTACTTCCCGAGGCAATTTGTAGTTATGACATGAAGATCCATGTCGTTTTAGCCCATATCTAATTGTTAATATTGCATTTAAACTTTTGAGATTCAACCTGTTTCTAAGTTTGGATTTCACTACGTTCATGTGACTGAACACTCGTTCGACATCAGCATTTGAGTGAGATAAGCTAAGTAATGTCAAAGCCAAGTCTGAAAGGTCACAAAAAGGATTTTCTCCCGATGCATCTCGGTAAGAAGCAATTTCTGCCCAGAGGTCTAGGGTGTTTGAGGTATGATTCCATGATATGTAGTGAAGTTTTTTCCATTGAAAATCTATGTGTGTCAAAATTTCTTCGCTAGTAACAAACATCTGTGCTAGTTCTATTATTCCAGGCTTGATTTGGTTTAGACATTCATTTACACTCAGCACTGACATTTTCTTTAGCACTTCAGCATTATCTGGTAAGCGTTGGCGAAGCTGTTGTGTAAGTTCTAAGACAAACTGTATGCATCTTTCACGAATTTCCCTTTCCTGGGAAAATTTGCACTGCTTCATTTCCTTTTCAAATTCATACTCTAAGTAGGAATGGGGATCTAAGTAGTTCTGCAACGATTCACCTAGTTTTTGTTTCCTTCCAGGAATTACAATCTTTGCGGTAACAGAATCCACAAGAGAAACAAGGTCATTAAGCAATTTAGTTGGATCTTGTACCTCCGACTCAAACTTCTTATTCACAGACTGAACTTCTCCCAGGATGTGCTTCAGAAAAATTAGAAATACATAGTTCTTCTTGTCATCAAACATTTCGTAAAGAAGTTGAGCCGTGAAACAGCGTTCGTCTCTTCTTACGATCTCAAAATGAGTCTTAAGTTCATCCCATTGCTGCAAAATTCTGACTGGCTGACACAATGAACATCCAGCGTGTTTGGCTTAGCTGTATTAGCTTCAGAGGGGCCTGGCCATCATTTATCACAGAAAACAATTCCTTGTACTTAGCTTGTCGAATTGCCGAGTGAGAAAACCAATTATGTTTCCCTTATCATGAAATCTAAATTCCTAAGGAGGCACTCGGCTGCAGCATGAGATACCGCAAGCTGTAATGAATGACAAACGCACCTGATTAATTTCAAATGGGGAACCTCACATTTCAGTTTAGCATATACACCATTGTTGATACCCGTCATGACCGATGCACTGTCAGTTCCGATAGCAATTAATCTTTGCAGCTGTAGCCCATGATTTTGCAAACATTTCTTCACAGCATCACATATTCCGTCCGCATCACAGGCAGTCAGTTGAACGAGAGCTAAAAAAGTAACTACAATCCTTCTCTTACTCTCAGAATAGTACCTTATCACAATGCCCAAAAGTTTCGTAACAGATATATAGTTACTTTCATCAATTAACAGGCTGAATTTCCTGTCACCTATATCAGCTTTCAGGTCACCACTGAAATGGGGGGCTAACACATTGCATACAATAGCACTACACTTCGACCTCTTCAGTCTGAGATTTTTGCATGCCTTGCTATCTTTGAAGCATGATTTGCAAAGCTCACTTAAGTGATCTACCACACGTAATGAGCAATGTTCGGCTACGAAAAGCGACACACAACCGTCAGTTTGTCGTACATCATTACTTACTGATTCAAAATTAATGAAAGTTTGTCGTTCGCCATTGAACGGTTCTTCTGCTTTTTTGTGTTTTGTTGTATTTCTGTGTCTCTCAATATCACTTAATTTAGCTGACAGTGGACAATGACAGTATTTACAGAGACACTTCGTTTCATCTCCCTCAATTTTCATCAACCACTTTTCATACTTGGGGTTACTTAGCCACTCTTTTCTAAAATGTTGTGTGTATTTCTTGCTCATTTTAAATGTTTGAGTGGTGCACACCGCAGGGGAACGAACAACGTATTTAATTAGTATAATTTCTACTGTTACTATGTAGCCTACTCCCCTTCGATAACCGAGACAGTCACAGTCTTCCGCACGGTATCCACGGTTGTACGGGTGGACGGGAACTGAACCGGACAAAGTCAAGCCTCAAGGGAGTCTAAAGGCACGTCCACAAACTGTACAGGAACTGCACCCAACAAAACTTCAAAAGTAGTGTCGTCTCTATTAGTGCTTTGTTTTCATTAATATCAAAATAAAATATCAAAATAATAATTACCTAAGAGTCAGGACTCGTTGACGACCGGAAAACATGAAAAAGGCACCAAAATTGGAGCTAGAATAGGTAAAATGCGCTAAAAATGCGCCAAGGCGCGATACACGAAAAAAAAAAAAGGGGGGGGCCTAAGCATGATGAAAAAGCGCTAGATCTAGCGCGAAAAGCGCTAAGTTGGCAAACTATCCTGACGGAAGGCCTGCCGTGCACTGTTGCCAAAGGAAAAATTATTGAAATCCGCTAGTCTCAGATGCGGTAAAAATCCGCCAGACTGAGAGAAATTAACGAAAAAAATAAAATGGGCAAGACCGGAAAAAAAAGAGCCATAATAATGTACCAGCTAGACTGCTTTTGAAATCTCAAAATTTAGCGGGAAAATCGCTTCATTGGTAACTATTGGCATGAGTCGTAAAAACGTGCCAGATATCACTTTTTATTTATTTTTTGATTGATCTATTAAAAAAAAAAACGCTAAGCTTAACTAATATTTTCGCAAGATTGATTTTTTTTACACCATAAATAATGTTTGCAGGGCAGGCAAAGACTGTTTCCGTCTCCTAAATGAACATTGCCAGACCCAGGGAGTTTTGTCCGAAACTTAATGAAAGCGAGTCATCACTTCTTTTGGCGATCGTGCACAGTTATATAAAAAGATGTGATGAAAGAGTGTAACGTAACGTGACAGCAACCTTCTTAACTACCCTATGACTCCTGTGTTTTCTCGGGCTCTCTCCAACTCCTTCTCCCCTTCTCTACCTTTCTGACTTCCCAGCCTATATATACCGACCGGAGTGCATATGTGTGTGTGTGTGTGTGTGTGTGATATCTTTCCATGGCAGTTCTAGCCAGGGAGTGGGGATAGCAACATGTAGCCTATTTCTCTAGCACTCAGACTTGCATTGTGTAACCACTTGTATGTAATTGTATCATATTGTTTAAATAGTGAAATGCTTATTTTGCTATACCAGACTTTACTTATCCTCCATACCACTTAATACACAGTGCTGAAGATATACATCACCGTGCTATGAGGTAATGAGGAAGAGGGAAAATACCAGCAAGTGACACAGTGATTCATCGCCAAGCCAGCTACCCCAAACATCGAGAGGATGCCCTATGGACATTACAGTTTCTCAGCTCCTCCGAATGGCCCAGGCCTGATCTGTGGTGTCTGGTACATAAATTGGTGTGCAGCGGTGCTGCTCCTACATCCCTCAAGAGGAATTTAGTCTGTCAGTGTGCTGTGCGGTTCCGTTGTCTTTCACGGATCCGTTGTTGAACTCCTTTCTCCCATTCCTACCCTGTGTCTCTCCCTGGCTAGGTGATGACCGTTTTATGATTCATTTACCACTACATTCTTATTACCACTCAACTATCACACCAACCCTCCTAGAGGTCAACGGGTCAGCGCTTGGTCAGTGGGTCGTGGCGTCTTTTACAAAACTTCTCAGCTGCGGCCAATGGCTCTGGGCCGCCACGACATCTAAGAAGATTCTCAACTAGCTGCTGGATGCGTTACACTGAGCACGCCTGGGTGGAGCGTATTCAGAATTTTTCTCTACGGCTGGGTGTGTTGCGAACGGATTCACAATTCTTTTCAGCACCTGCCGGAGTGGTGCTTGCATTCCTGCCGGTGCGGTTCATCGCTTTGTTATGAAGGGGGATTTGCAAGTTAGGTGTTCGAGAACATTCTAGGTGTGTCAGTACGGTAGGTTAGTTCCGGTATCGGTACGGTCAGAGTTGCCAGCTTGCCTGCTGTAAGTGAGCATAGTTGTTTTGTAAGTAATGCATGAATTTTTATGCTCTTCTTCTCTATAACGTTTTATTTACGTGATTGTTAAATTATGTAATTTAATTTAAGTTTGGTAATTGATTTAGAGTGTTATGGAATGTAAGAAGATTGGTATATTTTGGTTATCTCGTAGTTGGCAACTGTTTACAGTCGCACCATGGAGTTCGGTCCTAGACATTTCTCGAGTAATGCAAGGTTATACTAAGGATGGCGAATGAGACACTAGTTGTTGTTAATGTTAAGGATTAGTTGGGCCTCAGTCAGTTTGAGTGAAGTTTAGTTGGGTGCCGGTACAGTGTCAGTGAAGTTTGTATATTTCAGTACTTGTGAAAGCAGTGTTGTAAGTGTAACTGCAGTTCGTAAAGTTCGTATAGCTCCAGTGCTTGTGTGAACAGTGAAGTAAAGTTGGAAAGCATTAAGTGGAATTATTTGGATAATAAAGACAGTCAACTTTAAGAAGCCAGTGTTTATCTTCTCCTCAGCTGATCTTGTGTGCTGTACACCTAAAGGCTGACCATAGGAAGAACAACTCAATGAGCAAAGTCCTCCCTATACTGAACCGTTGGAGCCTGTGGCAGTGTGGGGACTGGGACGTAACACTTGTGTCAGGAGTGTGGATAATTTAGGTGCTGCAGTGAGTCTAATCTTCGATATAGAGCAAGAAGGTGTGAAGACAAGGTCTCGAGCTGGGCAGGAGGAGGAGGAAATTTCCCTGGTGACGATTGTGAAGCCAATGGCACAAACGAAAGAGCTCTGGAACGAAATCAAAGCACAGAGTGAAAAACTAGAAGCCCAGAATGAAGGACAGAAAAAACTCCAAGAACAATTGCAGGCACAGAGTGGAGGACAGAAAGAACTCAAGGAACAACTGCAAACACAGAATGAAAAAACTAGAGATACAATGTGAAGAACAGAAAGAAGAACAGAAAGAGCTCAGGAAGGAAGTGAAAGAACTGTTACAGGCACAGAATGAAGAACAGAAACAAGTATATGAACAGCTTCATGAGGCATTACAGGAGCAACAGAGGTAAGTACAACTGAGGGTGCAAGGGCAGCTAGATTCATTCATGGGGGAAATAAAGGAAGAACAGAAACAATTGAAAGAGGAGGTACTGTATACGCTGAGCTACGGCAGCAGAAGTATGAGGTGAACAAATAATGTGATGGAGTGTAAACAGCATGTAGACGACCAGTTGAAGACTATTAGGAAGGAAATAGTGACAAAGTGCAAACAGCATGTGAACAGCCAGCTGGAGATTAGTGAGAAAATAGTGACGGAGTGCAGACAGCATGTAGGTAGTCAGTTGAAGCATGTAGTTGACCATGTAAAGATAATTAGTGAGAAAATGGAGGCTGTAGAGAAATTGCACTGCTGAGCCTCAAGTTAGTGTACAGGGAGCATATGAAAGGAATGGACAGTGTATAGTGAATCTTGACGGATCCCAGGCATCTACAGGGTTGAATAATCAGAATGTACAGAATGTAGAAGTTTTAAGTCCTGGCCTTAACTATGATGCTCCAGTTTTTAGGCCCCAAACCAGTGAAGTGCACGCCTGTAATGGGGGTCCAATTAAAAAGAAACCTCAGGAACTTGATGGTAGAGTATCTTGGGAAGCTTACCGTGCACAGTTCGAGTTACTTGCAGATCAGAATGGCTGGGATGATAGGCAGAAGGCAGTGCAGCTTGCTACTAGCCTTAAGGGTGCCGCAATGGAAATTCTGGGCCAGATGTCAGTGATGGAGAGGAACAGTTATCAGTCCCTAGTAGAAGTGCTGGAGCGCAGATATGGAACCATGTACAAGACTGAGGTTTACAGAGCAAGATTCCGGAGCCGTGTACGGGCTTGAGGAGAATCCCTACAGCAGCTTGCTCATGACCTGGAGAGTATGGCATATAAGGCATACCCTGGAGCAGCACCTAACCTGTTGGGTATTCTACTGAGGGACCAGTTCATTGATACTCTTGACAGTACAGAGTTGAAAGTGTAGGTGAAGCAGGCACAACCCAAAAGCATGCAAGACGCACTTGCCAGGGCTCTAGATTTTGAGTCCTGTGTCAGGTCAAGTACGTCCACTTTTCAGACAAGTCGTAGTGCAGGATTCAAGGCAAGAAAGGGGCAGGTATGTGAAATGGAAAAATTTGAGGGAAGTTGTTGGTGCTGTGGGAAGCCAGGACACAGAAAAGAGGACTGCTACAAGTGGAAGAGGGAACAGGTGAAGACCAGTGGAGGCTGCTGGTTCTGTGGGAAGCCGGGGCACAAGGAGGAGGATTGTCACAAATGGAAGAAGGAGCAAGAACAGAGTAGTGCAAGGAAATCTTCAGTTGTAACAAGAGCATGTTGGACATGTAGTGAGGTGGGACACTTCAGTTCTGAGTGTCCGAAGAAGAAAAAGGAAGATCATAGTAAGAAATGCAACCGTACTACAGTGACAGGGCCAACGTCAGATGAAGCAGACTGAAGAGGATGCGGGTGGAGGATGCGGATTTATGGCCATTTATAGAGTGGCTGCAGCGGAGTACAGTGCGTCCATCTTGGGAAGAAGTTTCCAGGTTGAGCCGCGCAACCAAGAGTTACTGGAGTCAGTGGGACCTTCTTCGTTTGAATAATGGACTACTGGAGCGTCAGTGGGAGACACCCGATGGCCTCAGCAAGTATTGGCAACTGGTGGTTCCGAAGAAGATGAGGTCAGAGATCTTGGATGAGTCCCATTACCAGATCACCAGTGGGCACCTGGGAGTGAAGAAAACTCTAAGCCGGCTGCGAGAGAGGTTCTACTGGATTGGCATGCATCAGGATGTTGAAGAGTGGTGTCGGGCCTGCGATGTGTGCTGTGCCAAGAAGGGACCCAAAGAACGTGGTTGCGGCCCTCTTCAGCTGTACCAAGTGGGTGCACAGAAAGAGTTGCAGTTGACATTGCTGGACCTTTGCCACTCACAGAAAGAGGAAATCGATACATATGTGTCACGATGGACTACTTCACAAAGTGGCCAGAAGCCTATGCCATCCCCGATCAGAGGCTGTGACTGTTGCTCAGATGTTGGTTGACCAGTTCTCCTGTCGTTTTGGGTTGCCACAAGAGCTACATTCAGACCAGGGTAGAAACTTTGAGTCTGCTGTGTTCTGTGAGTGCTGCCAGTTATTGGGGATCAGGAAGACAATGACAACTCCACTAAGATCATAGTCAGATGGGATGGTGGAGAAATTTAACTGGGCCCTAGGACAAGAACTGGCCAAGTACTGCGTAGATGGACAAACAGAATGGGGCCAGAAATTACCTGCGTTGTTGATGGCATATCGTTCTGCATCCCATGAGTCTACAAGCTACACCCCTGCGAAACTGATGTTGGGCCACAAGTTATGCTTACCCGTTGACTTATTAATGGGAAGACCACCTGGTGAAGAGCTGCCTACAGACACCACTGGCTATGCAAAGCACCTTCAAAAAAGGCTGGCAAAGGTATATCATCAAGTGCGAGGAGCCCTCAAGTTTTCAGGAGAGTTGATGAAGTGCAAGTATGATACCAAGGCAAGTGAGGTGAGCTTCAAGGATGGCGATCAAGTTTGGTTATACAATCCCCAGCGAAAGAAGGGACAGTCACTGAAGCTGCAGACCCCATGGGACGGGCCTTACGCTGTGTTGGACTGCCTGTCAGACGTAACGTATCGGATTCGGGGAGGCAGGAAGTCTCGTCCAAAGGTGGTACACGTGAATCGTCTGTGGCAGTACCTTGGCCCAGGACAGTACGGCTGGGGCGTCTCCGAGGGATCATGCTCTCCCGCAGCCAAGGATGTTAAGGAGGACCACGGAGCTAAAGTGCAAGAGTATGGTGACAGTTTCCCAAGGGAAGAAGCGAATCAGGAAGAGGACCAAGACCTTCCAGGAGGAGTGGATTGTGTGGAGGAGCTAGGACATCGTCGGAAGTGGCACAGAAGACGACCTGATAAGTTGAATTATTATTTTGTGTATGGTTAGATCTTTCATTAGGATTAAGGTTTGTGTTAGTATATACTGTGTAGTTTTGTTGGGACGACAAAGAACTAGGGAGGGGGTAGTGTTATGAAGGGGTGTTCGAGAACATTCTCAGTGTGTCTGTACGGTAGGCTAGTTTCGGTATCGGTATGGTCAGAGTTGCCAGCTTCCCTGCTATTAGTGAGCGTAGTTGTTTTGTAAGTTATGCATTAATTTTTATGCTCTTCTTCTCTATAACATTTTATTTACGTGATTGTTTGTTAAATTATGTAATTTAATTTAAGTTTGGTAATTGATTTAGAGTGTTATGTATTGTAAGAAGATTGGTATATTTTGCTTGTCTCTTAGTTGGCAACTGTTTACAGTCGCACCGTCGAGTTCGTCCTACACGTTTCTCGAGTAATGCAAGGTTATATAAGGATGGGGAATGAGACACTAGGTGTTGTTAAGGTTAAGGATTAGTTGGGCCTCAGCCAGTTTGAGTGAAGTTTAGTTGGGTGTCGGTACAGTGTCAGTGAAGTTTGTATATTTCAGTACTTGTGAAAGCTGTGTTGTAAGTGTAACTGCAGTTCGTAAAGTTCGTATAGCTCCAGTGCTTGTGTGAATAGTGAAGTAAAGTTGGAGAGCATTAAGTGGAATTATTTGGATAATAAAGACAGTCAACTTTAAGTGTTTATCTTCTCTTCAGCCGATCTTGTGTGCTGTACACCTAATTTAGGCTGACCATAGGAAGAACAACTCACTGAGCAAAGTCCTCCCTATACTGAACTACTGCTGTTGGAGCCTGTGGCAGTGTGGGGACTGGGACGTAACAGTTTCTTCTACAACATCCTGCATTGGTTCCTCTTAAAGGGTGTGCGAGGGCACGTGGATCATCAGTCCTTAATCAGCCCTTCTGCTGTATAGTTAACGTAATACTGAGGTAGGGTTGGTGGAACACAAGTGCTGAAATATCCCATTTTTCACCTGTGGTATGTATGAGATTTATGTATACATAACTTCTGTACAATTTATCATATGTGAATCACATTATATCCATGTTTACTGGTCAGTTTGTTAGTTCTATTGCATGTTATCTATAAAATAAAAAGACCTTGCGTGTTAGGGAAGAGGATAGTAATCATAGCTCTTTCAGATTTCGTTCCGAGTTAACAAAAAATCCGGGCATGTCAAGTTGTAGAAAGTTACCCGGCAACTCCCCTGCTTTCTTTAGCGAGCTGGCTACCGCGATTTTCTCTGCCAGTGACGGTGGGAAGACTAACAAATTCTCATAGCAGTCACTTAGTCCTACTGTGAAGAAAGATTTAACTCTCTCACCTTTTTCTACACGTAGTGGTAAAGTTTATAACCCACTGCACAATTCAGCATCATGAGTCAACCCAGTAGTGCAAATCCCTCCGGTACACAACCATCTCTTTTACTATACCTCTGATAATGCAGACGACTTCCTTGCCGAACTTGTGGCCGACATGGGCTCTATGTCGTTTGCTGGGGATGATGTTATGGCCTTGCTTAGGGCTCAGCATGATACTCACATGAAGGCAGCTTCCATGGATTTCAGGCAGGCTGCTTGCTTTGCGCAGAATGTCAAACTTTCCTTAGAGCAAGCTTTTGATGGTTCAAGGTGGCTGAATGCTTCCAAGGATGCAATACCCCTAGATAATTTCTTGTCCTTGTTTGCTTTTGGTTGCTACTTCCATGTCTTGACACAAAGACAACAGCGCATTGCAAAGCAGTTGGAATTCACACTAGCACAAACCCTACATGACTTCAATCGTCAGATGCTAATGAAGCTGCAGTCGCAACCTGAAGCATTCCCTGTGGCCTCAGACGTGTCTACTCAGGGACAGTGACGTGCAGAAAAACCCAATAAGTACAGAAAACAAGAGAAGCCCACGTCTGCAACAGATTCTAGCACTTCTGATCCCTCATGTAAGTGTTCCATTGTTACAGTGGCATTCTTCCCTTGTCAAAGTGTTTTAAACTTCAGTGGGACCTAAAGAATGCTCAGAATACTCAATAAAATGCAAATGCAGGCCCTCCTGACACAGGGCACATCATCAGCAGCAGCAACAAACCGGCATAAAAAGTGGTGTCATCATCACCAGCCCCATGGGCAGTGGACGAGCGAGTGTCATTCTTCTCCAGGGACTACAAACCAGGTTGCTAGTACTCAGGTAATGATAGAATTTTTGACTCACCGAAATGACGATGGGAGATTAGCAATCTTATGATTTGATGGGAAATTTGCTGAAGCCAGTCTAACAAATCCCACCGCTTTAGCCACCAGTGTAATGATAGAAAATCTGACTAGTGTAGAGCTCTAAGTTTTGACTTACCAAAAAAATCAGAGTTTTAGAGAGTAGGCTGCCACCACCCAGCGTATGCTGGGAATTTATTCCACCAGAATTAAAAAAAAATTATGAGGACTTATGGGGCTCTGAGAATAAGAGAACTAGGGTAGCGTGTTCTTTTTAACGAGCGCGTGAGTAACAAGATATTAGCACAACTTGCGGGCCACTCAACCTCACGATTAAGTTTCCTTAGGGGATATTAAGACTTAAACTCAAAGAAAACTTAACCTAATATTTACTCATTCTAAACACACAATAAAAAGAAACAAACAAAATAATTAGATCGAAATAAGACACACATTACTTTGCAGACTATGAATGACTAGGAACTGAAAGATAACTTTTTCTTCGCACTGAGAATATTGCTAGGCAGACTCGAAATATAAGGATCAATAATTTTAAGAGTATAATTCTCCACAGCTGAATAAATAATCAGAATGATATCACACTAATATATATACAGGGTGTTTCACGAGTTTCTCCGGAAACTCTGGGAAATGCAAGCTTATGCAATTCTAAGCATAAAATACTCTGTAAGTATAGGTGTTTAATGTAATGGTTTTCAATTTGGGAAATTTTCAAATCTGACAGATGTGAGTGTGAGGCGCCCCATCATGTTGAAAAATGATACGTCGCTGTGTCTTCAGAGGCACATCTTTCTAAGTAACAGGGGAAGTTCATCTCTGAGAAAATTAACATAGACATCTCCTGTAAGCCTCCCTTCAAAGATATGAGGTCCAATCAGCTGGCTGTCAATCATACCGCCCCACACATTAACTGAAAATCGGTGTTGAAAGTCCCGTTCAATTGTTTCCTTGGGATTTTCTTTTGACCACCAATGTGCATTACGAGTATTATGTGATCCACTGCGGGTTAATATGGCTTCATCAGTGTATAAAATGTACTTGCACAGCTGAGGATGATCTGCTAGCCAAGTACAGCAATAAAGTCGTTGAGCAGAATCGCCAGGTTGTAGATGCTCACCTTGTTGTATGTGATATGGGTACAGACCTTCCCGCTTTAATGTCCTCCATACCTTCGCTTGTGAAACACTAAGTCGGGATGAAATTCTTCTTGTACTGATGCTAGGGCCGCGATGTACCATTCCTACTATGCGTCGTCCTTCAAGTTGCCTCTCCATGTAGACGTGGTAAAACACTTTTGCATCTGGGTTCCTGTTTGGATATTTCCGTCTGTATTCTCTTGCTGATGGTTCAGCGTTGCCATTGCAGAACCCATAGATAAAAATCATATCTGCATACTCCACGTTTGTAAAAGTGAATGGCATTGTAGCGAAATGTGGGTGAAGCCGTGCCTGTAATAAATAAGCGTACCACACTCGCCAGCACTTGGAGGGAACTGTTAGTCTGAGCTCTATCATTGGTATGGCATCTTTGCCATGTTTACACATTCAATAGTAGATTTATTTGTTACTTTAAAGTGACATATTTTTTATGTAGAACAATTACTTACCTGACGACTAATGAAAGAATAGTTTCATTCAGAATGAGATCAACGTGTAAAATTTAAAAGAAAATTGAGTAACTTGGCAACATAGCAAGACTGCCACCAGCCTGGCCGCCTCCCATTCACATGTCAGATTTGAAAATTTCCCCATTTGTAAACCATAACATTAAACACCTGTACATATAGAGTATTTTATGCTTAGAATTGCATAAGCGTGCATTTCCCAGAGTTTCCGGAGAAACTCGTAAATCACCCTGTACAGTGTTCTTCACAATTGGGTAAATATTCAATATAATACTATCACACACTAATATAATAATCTTCACCACTGAATCAACACTTCTAAATGGCACTGATACACTAGGTCTTATCCCTTCTAGGAATATGAATCTCACATACTAACTTATTATATTCAAGATGATACTTTCAACATGAACCCAGCAATCCCATGGCCTCGAGAGGGGCTCCTTGGGGAATGATATAGATATTACCACTACAGAGTATACCTTTGGGACCGAATTTTGCAATTTAACTCGGTGATCACACACAAATTAATACAATACTCAGAGAGGAACTATACAAAAAGATCAGTACTGAAGGAGATGAATATTCAAATTGTTCTTAGGGAAAAAATACATGTGAACTCAAAAACCTATCTAACCTATCACACAAAAGGATGGAATGTTCTAGTGGACCAGCCACTTTCGCACTCGGATTACGTGTAACAGAAAGGGGGGGGGTGAATTTCAGTGGGCATTAAGCGAAGCGAATGCGAGCCAGAAGGCTTCATACACTCATTCTTATCAAACGATGTGACAGTAACAATCTGTACCGACGAAAAGAGACGGCGCTGTCAAGTCAGTACAAAAGGGGCAGAGGGGGAATATCACTAACACTGATATATATGAGAATTTACCTCACACAAGTAAGGAAGGAAGAGGGGGCGGGAATATATGGATTTTAAAAACACTGACCTGTATTGATGAAAGAGACGGCGCTATGCCGGTCTCAGGCAAATTACTTGGTTTATATAAGCTCGGTTGTTCTAAAGTTGGGAATTGGCTACGACTTCGACTGATCACTCTGCAGCATTACTGTCTTTACACCTATTACCAAGGGATATGAAAGATATGTTTACACTCAACTCACACGGATGGGTTGACTTACGATGCTTAAAATTTTGTAATAAGTGTACGGGATTTACAATTACACCGAAACCTAAACGAATTTGTACTTGAACAACTTGTATCCATGTATCACAGTTGTCAGGTGCCTACGTGACTAAATGGGAGTGTAACAACGCAAATTTCGCGGTTACAAATGTCTATTATCAGCAATTAAAATTTAAATAAGCTTTAATTCACTACTACGTAGTACAGAGATATCACCAACACTGACTTACAAATTTCGAATTTCAAGGTACGAAGACAAACTTTCGCGGTTATTAAACTCTTGCTAAAATTTTACGATGTTATGCACGTCGTGGGAATCGGCCGATTGCTATTCACAAAGTTAATCACATTTACATAGTTGCTCGACTGTTTTTTTTTTTTTTTTGTGATATTTGTCCCACAAAACTGTGGGGCACGGGCAAAATCGACTGGGTTCTCCTATCAATAGAATATCACTCTCACTATGAACACTAATCGGGATCAAACCTGAATATGGAACTTAACCCGTCCAGTCCCGACCGTTTCTTTACACAGCCTACCCCCAGATCCCGACCGATTTTTGACTTTTTGTTTTTTGGCTGAAACCTTCGCTTTTGGTGAGAAACATCGAAAATTCATAGAGAAATCGCGATCGTTAGGTTAGATATGTTGATACAGGTGTCACTCAACCTTGCGTTTTCCTTCTTTTCCAGGGTACCTGGCTAAAGAAAACGAACTATGGAAGGGTTAACTAATTTAAGCCACTTTAAATTACGTATTTAAATCATTTATTTGGTACGAATTTATGTGTAGTACAAGTCAATATTGGTTTTCACACAGTAATATGGCACCTTCCTTTACGACATTACCACCTCGTCACTTTGCTGTTTGTTTTTACCTCTAGCTTCTTTGTTTCTTTGTCCTTCACATCAGGAATCACCTTCACCGTGAATTTCGTCATTGGAGGGACCGTGGGGCAACTATACCTTTACTGGCCAGGTTACAGCTAACAGGTAAATTGCCCAGGGTGAGGTGGGGAAGGAGGGGTAGTTTGGGGCCGGGCAGTATCCCCGCTTGACAGCAGGTAGAGGAATGTTGAAAAATGTGCACACAATGGGCCTTGCAATTGAGTGACGTACGATGCACGTCGTTGGGTCTGTCCGGGGAAAAAAGTAGCAACGTGCATCGTACGTCGGTGGGATTCGGCGGGTTAATGGTTAAGCACTACATTGCGCAGACAAAACATATTTAAGGGTTCAAGGCTACACTTACATTACACTTACACTAACTTACACTACACTTATACTAACTTAAATTATACTTAAATTGCCCTCAATAATTACGGCATTACACTCAAAGCACAGATCCGCTTCCACCCACCCACCAGGGGTAGACTCAGATGATAGAGCCAAATCAGCTACTGGAGGTAGTGCTGTAGCGTATGTAGGGCCAGGACCAAATGCTATGTCATTTTTAGTTTATCATGAATCCTGTACAGTATCCCTACTTCTTGATACTGGCTCTTGTGTCAGGATAATTCCTGCCGTCACTAAATAGGAAAAAAGTGCCTATCTTCGCCAGATAATTTAATTTGAGAGATCAAAGTTGGTCAGCTTCTTCTCCATCTCTTTGAATGACCTGTTTGTCAGCAAAACAACAGGAATAATACCAACATCAGTTTTACTCAGTGCTATAATTAAGGATGAGAAGTTGTGAAACAGAGAAATAAAAAGGTAAACAAATGGTGTGGATGTATCATCTAGGTCTTGGGACTGAATGTTATTCTTTTATTCTTTACGGGATGGGTCATTTTTTCTTAGGAAGACACCCTTTCACGTCATCGTCTTTTTTTTTTCTGTTAGAAGAACTACAGTCAGCAATTCCACACGTATATACGGGCATTGTCGGGATGGAGCTTCCTGGAGAAAGGTTGGTGGCTTGGTGGCTGGCACGTTGTTTTTGTACTTTGGAGGTTTTGCCACGCCACGTTTCGGGTAACGCACGTTTGTCTTCACGTGATGTTGGTATTAATTATTACATTTTTCGATATGTAATATGTTGTACACTCTCTTCAGCATTTAGCACATGACTAATTAATAGTTTATAAGGCTAAATAATAATGGCTTCACACCAATGGTGCACCATGATATCTATAAATATGTGATGAGTAGGGTCAGACCCGACTCGCATTAATGGGTGTTAGTGACTGTTTTACTTGATTGATCTCAGTAAAACATATCTATAAAATTACTATAGTATGTGAAGGATGGTTTCGTCGAGAAATAACGTAAGGTGCATCCGTAACTATGATGGAACTATTTCGGTTCCACAGGGTAGACCAACTTGTGGTACTGAAGTAGCTGGCGATCACCGGCAACTACGATTTAGTGACGGCAGGAATTGCAGAAGCCTTATTACAGCAAATTGACCATCAACTGTGAAAAACCTTTTTACGTCACCTTCCATCACTTGGTTTGATAGGACTTAATGGTGTGCACTTAAATGCTAAAGTTGTGGTTACCTTGCCCTTCCAGTTTGCAAGAGACACATAATGAGTTGAAGCTCAATTTTATGTGGTTAAGGTATTTGTTCTTTCCTCAGATGGGTTGTTAGGATTGCACCTTCTGCAGTGAATAGAGCTTACTCCACCTTAGCTGCTAGTGACATTAACCCCACACAGACTACCACTGAATCTCCCACCTTGTCTAATGAAATATCACCTATGTGTGATGATAACTCAGTTATCGCTCCTTCTTCTTCTTCTCCTGCCACTTTAAGTGAGGTCATGGCAAATGCACATGAGACCATTGTGGTGGTGACTGACTGCAGGCAGTTACAACTGGATGAGCTTCCTCGTGTGACTGTTCGTTTGCCTGGCATGAAAGAGGGAGTGGATGCTATCAGTTTGCCTGAGACTGTGTGTGAAAGGCATTTCCCTTTAGTCAACATTAGCCACCATTTCCGAGAATGACCAATCTGATTTTCTGATTCATAACCAAACGAAAGGTGTACATAAATTAAAACCAGGAGTCTGCTTGAGGGAGTGTTACTGAAGAAACTTTGCCATCCAGAGAGATTGTGGCTGGCCTGACAACAGCCAAGGATCACCCGTCATCTAGTGAGTCCTTTCTTCAGAAGGTTAGGTCTCTACCTGACCACATTGATTTTCCTGATTTTCAGGCTCAGTTATTGCAGATCCTTGAACAGAATAGGGGAGTCATAGCTCTGGTGGGCGAACCATTAGGTCATACAAATGTGGCGCATTATCACATTGCATTGAAGCCAGGTAATAATCCTATTTACGGGCCTGCATATCGTCTTCCCCATCCTCAGAGGCAGGTGGCTGACAACTTGGTTAAGGAGATGACTGAGTCAGGCATAGTCCGAGATTCGAATTCTCCTAGGAATTTACCACTGTTTTTGGTGCCAAAGAAGGATGGTTCCATGAGACGAGTTATAGATTATCGCCGTCTGACTGCAGAGACGATCCCAGATCATAATCCTCTACCTCATTTGACCGGTTTGTTGCAGAGTCTAGGGGAGAATAAAAAAATTGTTCTCCTCTTTGGAATTTCTCTCGGGATACTGGCAAGTCCTTCTGCATGTGGACTCTTGCCCTCTTACAGCCTTCAGCACTTATGATGGGCATTGTGAGTTCATATGGTTACCCTTTGGCCTTCGTAATGCGCCTGTGTGTTTTCAGAGGTTAATCAATGAAGCATTTAGGAGACTCTTGGGGAACACAGTGTTTGCCTATTTAGATGATGTAGTGGTCGTTATCAAGGATGTTCCTCAACATAGGGGGAAGCTCCAACAAGTCTTTGCCAGACTCAAAGGTTAAGTTTTCAAAGTGAAGGTTCTTGAAGAAGGAATTGTCTTTCCTGGGTAATGTTGTAGATTCCAAAGGTATCCGGATGGCTAATGACAAAGTTATAGCTATCCGAGACTTCCCTACACCTACCTCAGTCACAGCAGTGCACAGCTTCGTCGGATTGTCAGGGTACTATCGAAGGTTCATTTAGGAGTATGCAAACATGACCTCCTCTCTCATACGTCTATTATAGAAGGAGGTTCCCTTTGTCTGCGGGCCTGATAAGGAGAGGGCCTTCACTGATTTAAAGACAGCATTGATCTCTGTGCCTATCTTATCCTTCCAAGACTTCAACAAGCCATTCACTGTCTTTACCGATGCTTCTGGTACAGGTCTTGGAGCTGTTCTGACCCAGTGCAATGCCTGAGGGAAGTACAAGCCACTAGCATAGCAAGTAGAATTCTTAATGATGCTGAAACACGCTAGTCTGTGACGCATTTGAAAGCATTAGGTATCATGCAGGCTCTTAAACACTTCTGTGATCTCATCTTTGGGTATGACATCACAGTTTACACGGATCACAAGGCCCTTACTGATCTCTTCAAGGGTCGCAATCTGTCCAGCAGACTAGCTATGTGGTTCTTGATCATTCAGGACTACCATCCAGACATACGATATCTACCTGGAAAGATGAAAGTTGTGGCAGATGCACTGTCAAAGAATGTTCCTGTTGCTGCAGTTATGGCAGACACAGTTCTGTCCACTCTCTCTCTAGATAGGATTCGGTCTGCTCAATGGAGTGATTCCAAGTGGTCTCTTGCTGTGTGCGCTCTTGAGTCAGGCGATTCACTTTTTTTTTTTATGCAAGCAAGAAGGAACCAAAGGCCACAGGCCTGCATACTGATAGGAATGTCCCCAGATCGTTGTCTGATTATAACCTGATAGACGATGTCCTAGTGTGACATTTGGACTCTGATGCCACTCAAGTCGTGGCTCCTTCTGAGCTGATTCAGGATGCATTGGTTCTTGTACATGACTCTCCCCAGGTGGGACATCCTGGAGTGAATTGTTGTTTGCTGAAGGCTCGTAGACTTTTCAACTGTCCTACAAAGCGCTCCAACATTAAAGCTCACATCCAACACTGTTGTGTGCTCAGCACAAGGGCTCGACTGGACCTCCTGCGCCATTGCTGCCATACCTGGCACCTCCTAAGCCATAAGACATGGTTGACAATGACACTCTCAAGCTCCCTCGTAGTGATAGTGGCATGGAATACTTGTTGGTGTGTGTAGATCACTTCAGAAGGTATTTAATTTTGGCTCCTCTGCCGGACAAGTCTGTCGTTTCCATGACCCTTGCTCTTGTCAAGCATCTGTTTTGCCCATTCACGACTCCAAAGGTCTTGCTGTCTGACAATGGTATGGAGTTCTGAAATGAATTGGTGAGTGATATTTGCTCCCAGTTCAACACCGCCTAGACTTATATAGTGGCCTGTTATCCTGATTCTAATGGTTTAGTCGAAAGAGCTAATAGGATGATTCTGGAGGCTCCTCGTCATGTGGTTTGGGGTTGCCACTCGTCTTGGGATGAATGGATTCCTCAGATAGCCTTTGCCATCAATAGTTTCAATAATGCCTCCATAGGAGAGTCACCTCACTTTGTTCTGTTTGGTGAGGACAAGCAGCTTCTGTATACTCTCCTTCTGCAGAATCCCAGTAATGTGTATAATGTTGACAATTATGCTAAGGTTCATTTAGCTGTTAGTCAGGACATTCTTGGTAGGGCTCATAATACCCTGGACGCCTCTCGTCAGTAGGTGGTAGATCACAAGCACCAACGTGCACAGCCTAGTGATACTGTTACCGATGATTTAGTCTTCGTGGCTGAGCCAGACCACTCTTCTAAGCTCACTATCTGTCATTCAGGAGGAGCTAGGTAACAAGTTGTGTGTTCAGGAGTTACATTCCGGTGCTGATTGAGTTGTGCACACTGACAATTGTAAGAAAGTTGGTTTTTTCCCTGTTCTGTCGATGGACACTGATTCCTCTTCCCAGTCTCCTTCAAATCCTCCTCGGTTGTCATCTAGAGTTGATGATTACAGAAGTAAGTTACATTGCCACTCACCGTATGTAAATCATTCTTATGTATATGTATTGTACCCTATATTATTTAGTTGTACTTTTGCAGAAAATCATGGTGATTACACTTCTCTGCCTTGGACTTCTGGTGTCAGCCCAGAGGTTCTCTGTTCCCAGTGTGGTGCGTCCTGGTGCACTTGTGGCTATGGAGGGCTCTATTCTAATTGTGGAGGATGTGGTCTATGTCAAATAAGACATATCCCCCATGGGTCAAGTCTCGGTGCAGTTACCTATTCTGGCCCAATTTAGATGGTTTGAGAGAGTTCTTCCAATCCCTCCTCACCATGGACTCCACAAACGTTAGTACCCTGGATCCAACACTGGCCACATCTCTCCATCTAGCAGTTGAGAGGATGGACACTTCGTGACGGGATCCTTGACCTGTCTGACCAGTTCCCCGCCAGCTCTCGATGCGGGTCATAAATCTGCATCCTTCCTAATGTCAAGGATTATTCGACCTTGGAGGACTGGTATTCAACAAGCTCTTCGGCACAGCTCAGTCATCCTTCCGATAGTCAAATCACAGAATAGGCTCTTTACTTATGAGCATGCTGGGTTTCTGAAATTTAGGACTCACTTTAACAGTGTTGACGAGCGTACTAAAGTACTAACAACACGTTTTCATAATCTTGGATCTCAAGTTGCCACATTTGAGAACTTAGTCCTTCTCACTCAATACCTTGCACAGTTAGATTCAGACATTTCCTTACTACAGAAGCGGTGTTGCACAATAATCATCTCCCTTGTCAGTGCTGAGCTAGGCCTTGTTAATGCAGAACTACTACCTCTAGGTCAACTGAGGTCGCTGCTCAGACTGCGAGTGCTAATTTCAGTTTGACTCCATTTGACTCCACGAGGGTAGTCACTTAGAATTGTATTAACCTTTGTTGGAAGCAAACCTCACTGACTCACAAGTACTGGTTCACATTCACATGAAATCTGATTGAACTTATTCGGCTTACAGTATCACTCCCTTCCCGATGCACGTCAATAATTCATTGCTCACTCTTGTTTCCCAGTCAATCTTGTTTCTTGTGGCAGAAGATTATATGTCTGTTGTGCTCACTAGCCGAACAGTAATGAACTCCTGTAAGTCGTTATTTGCACATTCACATTTGTCATGCTTACTTGTTTGGTTTGTTGCCGTCAAAGTCAACACCCTGTGAAATAGCTGTAGTGTGGAATAACTCGGACCTGATCCATAAATTCTGTCAGTTTGAACCTGAGTCCTGAATGGCCGGTCTACCATGAGCACATTGGCGATAATCAGTTCTTCTACTTCATGGAACTTGCGAGTGTTACACTATTGTGTTCTCGCCGTAGTAACAATGTCATTGCGGAAGGCTATTATGTTGCCCCTGATTCATGCGAATTTCGTTCATCAGCGATATCTACCCTTCCTATAAGGCAACATCTTGGATTTCAGGTAGTTCAACCTAGTTCTTTGGTTCCATTGTCCTGTCCTTTGAAGTTCATCCTGAAAATCTGATTGTGGTGTCTGAGTGTTTGACTGTGTTGTCCTACTTGAATGACAGTGATGTCCTTATGTCCTCTATCTCATCACTTATACACCCGTATGTGTTGCACCCTACGATTTCTGTCTCTGTTGTGGCATTGTTAATCATTGTAAGTGTCTTTTCTTGATGTCTTAACCATCTAGAAGATAGCCTTCACATAGACATTTTGGCTGAGTACCTTATTTACTCTTTAAATTACTGTATTTGCGCTTTAAGTTTTGATGATTGTGGGGAAGGTTTCCTTTTAAACCTCTCCCCCTGGGTTGTTAAACCGCTTGGGTTATACTGTTTACCCCACAATCAGAACTCCTAAATAAACAAGATTTGCAAGAGCCCCAAATTAGTTGATCACATTAAATTTTGACGATTGTAGGGAAGGGTTTTTCTTTTAAACCTATTCCCCTGGGTTGTTAAACCGCTTGGGTTATACCTCTGTCCTCACAATCTTTTCCTCCAAGAAAAAGTATAGTACGGTTCTGTCCCTAGAATCTAACCTTCAACTCGTTGAAAGCCTCGGGACGCATGTTAATTTTCCCTTGGGACACCAAAATGTCACAAATTTATAATAAAATAAATTCGGTTGCAAGTTATTCTTCTTTTAACACCAAGCTAAATTAAGTAGTAGGAGTCTTTTTAAATTAGTGAGTATAACTATCCCTAACTCACCTATTCTTAATCCACATATTCTAGCTACTTCCCCCCAACTTGGACAGATCACTAAAGACACTTAGCTAGGTAGTGTCGGAATAAGAGATTACGATGGGTTAGCAGTCTTGGCTAGGTTTGCAAGGGTCTATCCAAGTGTCCAGGTGCAACTTATTTACAGTGTGCAGCTTGAACGACCTTCAGGGACTAACTGAGCAACGGCGATCTCCTTTATAGGATTCAGAGATACCAACCATTTTCAATTACAGTTACTCAAATACAATGAATTACCTCACGAAATTTACAGGGAAGGTCTAACAACAAATCAAACTTATTTTCAAAAAAGGATACAATCAAATATTCATTATATGTACACTCACCAACAAAAGCGCTGTCGCCTCACCGAGCACTTCTTGAAGCTTAGGGTTCACAGTCTCTTGAATCGAAGCACCAGACACAAGAACATTTCCCCGCACGGATTGGGAAGGATATTGGGGGAGGGGGGCTGGGGTGCTAGGGGTTATGGCAGTGGCGTGGGGAAGTTTTCGATGTGGCTATGTTCGATATTATGTGTGATAAGGTGGTGATGATTTAATTCATAGTGATAAGTTTATATTAGTTATCAGCCATACCACTCAATTTATGTAATGTTAAAGAAATATCAGCATGGTTCCATTTTATATCTATCTTAGCCGATCAAAATGGTGTTATCTTATTGTGGTTGAATAATGGATGTTCCTTAATGAATGACGAGAGTTTCTTATGATTGCAGAGGTTACACTTATACAGGGGTAACAGGGACTCGGTGTCGACGCGAGGGAGAGGTTTATATAAAGGGAGGTACTGGCTGCCGTGGCTCCATGATGTCGTTGGTAAACCTAATTTATGGAAGAATATTACTACCTTTTACATTACTGTAACTTAGTTGATAAACCAATACGCATGACATGACAATGCCAATGACTATTAGTTGTAATAACGTGTTCTGGAAATTTTTGTTGAATGACCGTGTCTTAATAATTTGTGGTAGTGTCATACTTGTTGTCGGAAATATTAATGTATAATATGCCGGAGGTAACACTGTGAGTGTTTTCGTGATAAATTATAAGGTTATTGTATATTTTCAGTGTCATATCAACCATCACTAATGTTGTCAGTGCAAACAGCGAAGCCGCTGCTACTATTATGGAGGCCACCACACATATATTTTATCGTAATCTTTTACTAGCAGCCACACAGTTTAAGGACGTGGTGAACCTCATATCCTCACCTTATTCTGCACGCTGTCTTGCATTAGGCAGTCACAGCTTTTCCGCATATTAGTATCACTGAGATAAAGTCGGATAGTTTTCCTCACGCCAAAACCCATCATCTGTTCCCACACGAGCAACAAGCACGTAACTGCAATGTTTTACCCAAGGTTAAGTCATCACAGTTTGGTTTACAGGTATAATGTAACCAAGGAATTCTGTTTCGTACTGTAACGCAGATTTCATTATGCTGAAATAACACACACACACACAAAACCATATTCTGTACTGTACTCGTATGATATTCTAGTTCTTAAAAAATGAACAACTCAGTACTGACTTACATATATCACGAACATATTACAACCACCATAACTCTCTCTCTCTCTCTCTCCCTCTCTCTGTAAACCGTAAACATTATATAAACACAATCTGTGATCACAAGACGCCTCCAAGGCTGACAGAGAGTGACGATTTCGGATGAGTCCCAACATAGAATAAACGTTTCTTTTGCGTAAGACCCAACTTTCCACAAAATTGCATACAAATGCATCAAATAATTTTAACACACACACACACACACACACACACACACACACACACACACACACACACACACACACACACACACACACACACATACGGATGAATACATAACCTCCGTCCAGCATCGTTAACCCTTAAACCGCGGGGTTGTCGGAGGCGCGCCGGGCCCATCCCCCGGGGATATTCGTGCTCTGACTGACTTTTTAAAAATATTTGCCAAAAATCAGTTATTAGTCCTAGAATACTATAATTATATATGCATATGGCATATACCTTCAGCTTTCTCCTGGGATGTTTGTTTAGCAGTCATCGACTACCGTAGGACTTGTGGAGACTTCTGAAGTTGGGTAACTAAGTCTCCACTTTACACTTCTCGACTTCCCGTAATATGAATAGCACTGCAGATATTAACACTAGATACACTATTCAGTGATTTCCATGATTTCCAAGTAGTTTGGAATCCATACTAAAAAAAACAAACTTTGAAAGCAATCTAAAATACGAGCGCGTACGAGCCTCCCACTAGCGCTATTTCGCCGCTGGTATTCTGTCATTTCTTACTCATATACACACTCACACGTTATTATTTCTAGTACTTTATTACACATATATATATCTGCAGTCCTTTATCGCTTCCCACACGATGTTTAGGAAGGGTAGAGGTCACAGGGCCTTATATAATGGGCGCAAAAGCGGCAGAAGTGGAGGGGCGTGATTCCACCGTGAAGGACGAGAGTGAACTGACTGTGCAATACGTATCTTGGTAGCCAAGAGTTGAAAATGTCAGCTGCTAATGTATATGCTAAGAAATAAGTCGTAGGAAATCTAGATATTATATAATAAATTAGGGAGTTCCAGGTGAATATAAATATTACTCAGGCTTCTTCCTTCCTTTCTTATATACATTTATATTACGAGTGTCACGAATTTTCTACATTGTAAAATCACATTAGTTAAATCGTGACATCCTGTGATTTTGAGGAGCAAATTAATATGTACGATAATTTTATGTTGTCGGGCTTTGCTCCGGACCCATAGCGCATGCGCGCGAGCTCTCACCCGCGCCGCGTCGCGTATTCAAATCAGTCTGTTCTTAGTCACGGAAAGATTGGGTCGTACGCCTCTAGAGGCTCGAGTGAATTCTTTATTTCAGATCTCGGGTTGAATCGGCGTGTCTTCCCTAGTTCCGACCCTGTTGGTGATCGACTACAGTACACTCTCATCCATACCGATCAGTATTTTCTGGTTTTTTCCTAGGCTAAGCTTTTTGAAATATTTAGCCATTATCTAAGTATCTGAGTGAGTGAGTGCATTCCTTTACTTGATTTGAATTTCATGTAACGTAAATTCATTTCTTTGTAATTATAAATTCACAGTTCTTTTCTTGAGCTTTGTTAAAGTATATTAACTGTGTTTGATTACTCCACTCATTTAATACAGTTTTGCTACTCTGCGTTAGCACAACTTTTGAATTAAATCACGGCCGGTACTTAGGCCAACTTTGGCATCACTCCTTAAATCCTTTGTGCTAGCTAGGAGTTTGGCTCAGCCAAGAGCCTGTTATTATTATTATTATCATTTTTTTTTATTGTTGGGGGGGGAGAAGAAACTTTCTCGTAGGCCAACGGTACAATATTGCAGCCCAAATAGAGCGTCTAGTCTCTGCTGCGTGCCATTGAGGAAGTTTGTAATTCTCGACCCTAGAGAATTGACATAGCACACAGCTATACATTGTATACCAATTATACAATATTTCATTATTCCTTGGGAATACTTAAATTTCCCCTGACATCTGGCGACACGCCAGAGAAAATTCTCATTTTCCCCTGACAGAGAGTAGCTCATACGGCATATTTCACAGGGGAAAAAGCAGGGGAAATTAGCGAACGAGTGCAGGTTGGATGTTGCCAAGTGATAATTAGCCAATTCCAGTTGTATGGCACTATCAATTACCTTATGTTTTATATATATATATATATTATTTTGTATAAGAATAGGGCATACAGGTCATTTCAATGGATGAAAACAGTGGAAAAATCCGGGGAAGATTTACTTAGCGCTGAGCGGCTGAGCAGACGACATGAGAGGGTAATGGAGGGGAGGTAGGGAGGGGAGTCTAGAATGAGGGAAAATGGCTAAATTGTCAAAAATGGATGGAAGTTCTGATGACATTAGCAGCTCTGACTATTGTTGGAGATTGGCAGTGCTGATAGATGATACAAGTCACCACCTGAAAGCCCAGGGAAATTTAAAAAAAAAACGCAGTCACAGAAGTGACACCCCGCGGTATGATCCATTGCACCCGACCGTCACGAAAGTGACGACCCGCGGTTAAAGGGTTAACCGACATACAAACTGCATTTCACACCAGCATATACGTCCAGTCATTGATATTACCAACTGCTCTATATTGTCATTCACCGCACCTGTTGTTCCGCATGCCGCTTTTGGTATTAACAACATTCTTTTATAATATATTGCCAGACGGGGGAAAAGTGGATGGGCTACTGAATCTGAAAGAGTGGCACAGGTCATTGGTGCCCCAGAATCTTACAACTACATGTGAAAAAAGCAAAAGGTTAAATACGGTTCCTGAGCTGTTTTGATGCTTATATTACTCTAAGAAAGTGGGTGCTGTGGGGCACAGTCCTCTACCTAATATGGGGACTTTTGGGGAGGGGAGGATAAAAACAGATATTAAGTGTTAGAGGCAGATTAGGTTACGATTGTGCATGTTTGGTTCGGTAAGGTTACATTAGTGTCATTATGATAAGCAGGGTTCGCCAAGGTGTCAGCAATAGTTTTTGTTTTGAGGGATTTTCCATACACATACAATTCATTATTGAGTTGTGGAGATCCCTATCTCTCAGACGGTACTACTTTTCGCCTGAAATAAAGAACAACCTCGTCCGTATCACACATACACATCAAGTGAAATTATACTAATTTGATTGTCCTGTGAAATATATAGTAGATACAGATGGCTATACAGATACATAGATTTTTATATACACTAAATAAATAGTAAGCAGACCGTAAAGAACATTCTATATGTCTGATATGTCGTATTTTAATTATTCTTAAAGGGCATAATTAGGGCAGAAATAGAGGTGCCTTCCACCACTCGTTGTGAACACTTACGAGTGCGTCAGTACAGACTGTCACAAAAGAAATGTTAAGGATGTAATGAAGCAAACCCTCCTGACTTCACTGACAGAAACAAGCACAGTCAGCGTTTGGCACTGACTTGAATATATGGCTGACTTGTAGTCCTTCTCAAATACCCTGCTTGTGCAAAGTGTGCATGTAGGTGGGTTGGCATCTGGACATCACCTCGCGTTAATGATCCCAAGATCCCACTCTCTCTCACCCTCCCCACACCTCTGTTGTTCGCCATGCGTACTGACGGTTATTTTCCATAATTATTCAACATCTTTACACCCACCATACTGACTCTCATTGTTCACACCCACATTGTCATTGTAATATTGTGTTCTCTGTTGTATAACTGAGTAACTACTGGAACTATGGTTGTCAGATGTCGTCTGCTGAGTAATGTCTAATACCGTATTGGAAAGCTTGTTAACCCGCCGAGTCCCACCTACGTACGATGCATGTCGCTACTTTTTTCCGCAGACAGACCCACCGACATGCATCATACGTCACTCAATTGCAAGGCCCATTGTGTGCACATTTTTCAACATTCGCGGGTGATTTTTGGTAGGCATATATGGGAGACCTTCCTCTACTTGCTGTCAAGCGGGGATACCGCCTGGCCCCACTTAACCCCCCCTCCCCCCTCCCCCCACACTGGGCAATTCACCTGTTAGCAGTAACCTGGCCAGTAAAGGTATGTTGCCCCATGATCTCTCCAATGATGATATTCACAGTGAAAGTGATTCCTGAGGTGGAGGACAAAGAAATATAGAAGCTAGAAGTAGAAACAAACAGAAGTGATGAGGTTGTAATGTCGTAAAGGAAGGTGCCATATACTGGGGTTTTGGGTGAGTGAACAATGCTTATATTGCCTATATTATTGTGTGAAAACCAATATAGACTTGTACTACACATAAATTCGTACCAAATAAATAAATAAACACGTAATTTAAAGTGGCTTGAATTAGTTAACCCTTCCATGGTTCATTTTCTTTAGCCAGGCACCCTGAAAAAGAAGGCTCAATGGCACCTGTATCAAGCTCAGGAGGGCGATATCTTTATGAATTTTCGATGTTTCTCACCAAAAGCGGAGGTTTGAGCCAAAAAACAAAAAAATCGAAAATCGGTCGGGATCTGGGGGTAGACTGGGTAAGAAACCGGTCAGGACTGGGCGGGTTAAGAAAGGTTAAAGAGTGACTGAGTAGCTTACTCATAATTCTTCAGTATTTTGTTACATTCGACAGCATAACTGATAACGAATAAGGTAACAGTATCACCTCATCAGATGCAATATTATCGCTTTAATAAACAATCATCATCAAACACACCACATTTAACACACCGCCTACGTCCTCTCCTTCGGACCCTCTCCGTGTTGATTTGCCACATGTCACCAGGCAAGTGATACATCTGATAACTAATAATTTAACATTATCACTTCATCTGAAAGAGTATTATCACTGTATAAAGAATAATAATCGAAAAAAAATACATTCGCTATGCAAAATTACAATATCCAGCAGGTAAATCAATATATTTCTCTGGTGCTTCGGTTCACGAGCCTGTGAAACCTACGTGGTTCATGACTTGGCAGATGAGGCGACAACGCTTTTGTTTGTGAGTGTACATTAAGGTATAACACCTTTCCCATTTTCCACGTTACCACAACACGCAGTGGAATTTTCCTAAGTATTTACAATATAGTTGTCCATAAAGATTAAATGTAATAGCATTTAATTTATTAAGAATAAGGATTATTAACCAGAAGCTGAAGCAAATCCCTGGGTAAGTAAACTGCTTGAATTAGCAATAAACATTCTCAGGAATTTTCCCCTGCTTTCAACAGACAACTGTTTTAATCTTCCACATTTTCCTGCTAAACGCAAGATATCTGGATCTGGGGGAAAGTAGTTTCCACAGTACTCCTTTGTATTGCTTCTCTCAGAGAAACCTTTCAACAGAAACTGTCTGAGAATGTCGATACTCACAATATCCTCACACGTCAGGTAATACGTGGTTAGACCAATACAAATCCTATCTTATCTTTCGATATATAAGAACTTTAAGAAGCTAGAATCTTTACATAAATTGTTATTTTATGTATCTACACGAATAGTAAAAAGTATCGTGTTTTGAAAGCGACAGATGTTATTTTCACTTAAGCAATATTCAAAGAGATGTGCCGGAGCACCGCTCCAGTGAGCTCTAGCAACATTGCACCCTTGCTCGAAGTTAAATGTTCACCCACCATTGGTTCTGCTAACATATCTTCGTTTGTGGTAATCACAAAATGTAAGATATTACCTTTTCCTGTGAGTTCTGATATACATGTAAAAAGTTATTCTCAGTAAAATCCGTCATCCTTCGGTCGTAATGACTTCTACCAGGAAATGTATTCCAAGTACTTGCTAGCAAGTTAAAGTCGCAAAATGTTTTGTCCTCACAGAGAGTTTCGGGCAAGATATTGTATAACTCTATATCTTCCTTTACAGTTTTAGCTGGGTGAAGATAGACCACGGCAACAGTTATATTCATATATTTTAAAATATCTTTACACAAACACTTCCAGTGTCCTTATTATGTAGGTTAATCTTTCTGGGTTTAACTGGGATTTGATATCTAGTCCAACACCACCTCCAAGATGTCCATTATCTCTGCATTTATAATGAAATTTATATGAGTCTAACTGACAGTCTGATAGCAAATCCTTGTTACCTACGGCATATGAGGGTGCATTTCTTGTACTCCTGTTATGTACAATTCATTATTACATTGGAGACATTAGAGCTCGTTACATTTTGTTTCTAAGGTCACGTGCATTGAATTATAGTACTCTAATTAAATTTTGCTTTGTAGTTGGCATTTACTGTGTGGCTGATCTAGATACAACAACATCTCCCTGAGAAGAGAGAAGGGAATTTCGTTTCCCTGGGCAGCTGTGGATGATGAAGGGGAGGAAGAGGGGAAAACGGTCTGGCCGTCTACCATACTGGCTGGGTGTTTATGGGCTTAGTGAAGGGTGAGATGGGGAGATGAGGTGAAACCTACAGTGTCCTCGTGAATTTTGTATACTACGGCATTCAATAATTTTCTAATTTCTGTTATTCCTTTGTTGGATAGATGGATGCCATCTTGTCGAAAGTGGCTTGATTTACCCACAAATCTGTACCAGGTATCAGTAAACAATATATGATTTTTTTCTCACATTTTAAAAGCATTAATTTTTACCACTATTTTTACAGTAGGCGTTGGAACGTAGACTAGGCACTATACCGTTTATTGTGCATTTACTTGTCTTAGTTTTCATTAGAGTACTTTAAGGGGGAGAGTTATATTTCATAAGGAATGGAATGGAATGCTGGTGATAGGGAGAGCTGGAGCTCCTTTCACTAGCTACCTAATCATCCTCCTTTGCTGACCTTTTCAGTGTGACAGTAACATGGAGAGTAGACCAGCATACTCTCCCAAACATTTCCTCTAACTATCATATGCACTGCACCACATGCGCTTTACATATCACACAACGTACCCCACTACGTTACAGGGGTTGACGCCAGCAAGGGCATGCGGCCAGAAAACTTTGCCCCCGCTACCTAGTGGCGGACTTTCGGGGGGAGGCTTGACAGGGGTTCCGCCGGCATAGATCACGGGTCCGGGGCGAGATGGGGCTCGAACCTGTGCTAGAGGGTACAGGGCATTGCGGTTCCCAGGCTGCCGCTTCCGCTCAATAGAGAGGGGCCCGAACCTGGGAGTAGCGCCCCAGGAGGCTGCCCTATCAGTGGGTGTATAATGGCGGGGCAGTTGCAGTGCTAAGGCGCGCTTGGAGGGTGTCCCTGCAGGTGTCCTGGCAGGGTGCCCCGAGGCCACTACCACAGCCACTAGTAAGCTGGTGGGCTAGGGGTCCCAGATCCATTGCCTGGACCTAGGACTGTGCAATGGGCTGGGCCTTTGGAATGTTTACCCCCCTTTATCTTACCGACTATGACCAAGCACAAATACATACATCAAAGCAAGCCTGAGGACAGCAAATCACCCAGGGGGTTTAGGGTGGGCTCGTGGAATGTGGGAAGTTTGAGGGGAAGAGCGGGGGAAGTTGTTGAGGCATTTAGTAGGAGGTGGGTGGATGTGGCATGTTTGCAGGAAGTCCGGTACAGGGGTGGATCAGCCAGAAAGATTGCTGGGGAGGATTGCTACTATAAGCTGTTTTGGCAGGGGGGAACCGACGGACATGGGGGTGTGGGTGTGTTGGTTGCGGAGAAATGGGTGGAGTATGTTATGAATGTCATGAGAGTAAGTGATAGGATAATAGTAGTGAAAATTTTGATCGGACGGGTGATTGTTTCAGTTATATCAGCATATGCTCCGCAGGTAGGATTGGATGACGCAGAGAAGGATAGATTTTGGGATGATTTAATACGTGTAGTAAGTGGTATGGGTGATGATGAGGTAGTGGTTCTGGGAGGGGATTTAAATGGTCATGT